>VXAZ01001670.1:1234386-1450408 GCA_013399875.1 Gymnorhina tibicen
GCCGGAGCAGCCCGAGCCCCGCGCACGCCGCCGCCGCCGCCCCCTGCTGCCGCCGCGCCCGCCCGACCGGCCCCGGCTTTTAAAGAGACCGCGGGTCCGCGCCCCGGGCTCCGACACTGTCCGCCCGGCCCCGACAGCGGGCACGGCCCCGGGCACGGGCGGCAGCGCTCCTCCGGACTTCACCTCCCACGCTTCCGCCGCCTCCTCCCACGAAAGAGGTTCAGCGGCTTTTCAGCTGCCTTCGGCCCGTCAGCGTCTCGTTCCTCCAGCGCTCCTTCACCGAGCCGGCACAGCAAGGGGGGATTTCTGCCCCTCTGGTCGCAGCAAGGCGAAGCCGGGCAGATGCGGCTTATTTTTTCCTTCAGTTTGCCACCAGGGACCTGCCGTCAGAGGAGAGGAAGCGTCTTCCTCAGACAATCACTTTCATGAGTCCCCCAAAACCCTTAAAGTTCACAAAGAATTTTCCCGTCTAGCTCAGAGTTTGACCCAAACCTAGTGCGTATTTCAAGTCAATTTATACACTGGCCATTTCATTTAAACCAGACACTAAGTTTCCTTGTACAAATCTCTCAAACTTTTTTTCCACTCATTTCTTCACTTGTAAAAGTAGAGACAACAGCAGCTGACAGACACCAACGCCTGTGTTGGGGTCAGTATTTCACTCATTTAGAGTGTAAACCCTAGATATTGTTATTTATCATTTTATCACCATTAGCGCTTAGCACAGTAAATGTACTGTGGGGAACTTGTATGTAAAGTTTTTTAACGTGTTATCATGCTAAAAGTCCACTTCAAACAGGTGCATTAACAGACAGGAACATTATTATGCACATGAGGTGCACACAAACCCAAAAGTGAGAAATAAAACCTTCTGGCCCCTCTCTCCAGACCCTATGGTCTTGTAAAATTTGTGTATGATGCTCGTACTGCAACACCAGGCACTTAGGAATGCATTTGCCATAGGGACAGACTGCAAAGCCATTTGTCTTTCCTTCCCCCTCTGATCATGTATCTAAATGTTTTTGTCTTTTTCTACATTTTGCATAGCAGGCAGCCTACCCGCAGTACTCAATAAATAATAAATAATTATTATTTGATACAGTATGTATTGATCACCTTCCTACTATCAAAATGCAGCTGTGTCTGAGGTGGATAATAGCCACACAGAAACACTAAATAATAGTTACAAGTAGTATTAGGAGCCCCTTGGGAAGTTTCTCTGGAAAACCCAGTCCTTCACACACCCTAACAAATTCTGATACATGCACAGAGAAGATAATAGAGATCTATTTCAACAAGGTGACAATTGTCCAGCAAAGAGGCATCTTTCTGACCCAAACTCAGCATCCCAAGAGCAAGATTTTATCCCTTTGTATGTTTGTGCAAAGGCAGGTTATTGTTAAACATCCTATTTTATATGGACAACATAACAGCAGTAAGAACTATCAATCCCTCCTTAGGGCATGGGATTAGATCCTGGTCTCAGTTACTGTGAAGAAAATCAGGTATTACTTCATTTACTTCAATAGTTAACTCCAGATTTAAAAAGTGCATCTGGCCATAAAATCTGGCTTCTAGTACATTTCTTCACCTGCTGGTAGTTCTGGCAATCTAGCATTTTGTAGAGTGCAGTTTATCAAAGTAATGATTTGTAGAGATAGTCTTCTGAAACTGCACCACCTCTACCCCCTCCCTCTCCAAGGTCTTCTTAGAACACACATACTTGCATCATATTTTGATCTGGCTGCCTATCAACAGAGTATCTTCTATGTAAAATCAATGACAACAGCACAATCTCACTTCCAATTCTAAATTAAACCTCTTTGGTTTAGCAGACAGAAAGCAGCATGTCCTTTATAAGAAAAAACAAACTAGCAACTTTTAACCAGCTTAATCACCAAAGGTAAAGTGAGCCCAAAAAATTTTGGGGAAAATAAGCTAGTTTTCCCCCTATCCTTTCAACTGGAAAAAGAAAAACCTGGGACATCCACATATGAAATATCTACAAATTAGAAAGAGGGATAGAAGACTTCATCTAACTGAGAAACTTCCAGTCAGAGTGCTACATGGAACCAAGGAAGATAACAACTACTTTGAAAAAAATCTTACTGTGCCTAACTCGGACACATAGACCTCTACTTCTGAAAAATTGTTACAGTTAGGCACCAAAATAGCAGACATCATTTTATAAATAGGCACAGAATAGTGAGAAAATCTTAGAAGATCAGGGAAGTTTTGTTAAGGTTGTAAGGTACATCTTTACTAGGCTGTGCAGCAAAACAGAGACAAGAGGAAAGAAGTGCAATACAAGAAGTTCTTTGTCCAGCAAGCAATGCTCTAATTGCTCAACAGGGGAGTGGATTTTTCTCATTAATTCTTCTAATTTTTTCTTTCTTTCTTTCTCATCTCTAGCTCTAGCCCTGCAGTTTGCAAATAAGTTGTAGGGAGAGGAAAGAAAAACATGATTCCTATAGTGAGATTTGTACCAGACTCCTCTAATACTACTCATCTCCCCAGTATATGCCACTGGCATTGTGGTGAGACTTTTCAGAATGTATGACATGCTCTAGATAGTGTTTTGTACCCATCTAGAAGAAAAGTAGATACATCAGACTTTTTCTGTCTTCATTAAGAAAATAGCCGATTTCCTTTCCAAAGAGCCTTAAAAATTAGCAGTGACATAGATTTATAGACCTAGGCACCTAACAGTTCCCTCCCAACACCACCAAAGAGAAGAGGCAAAGGCAAGAACACGTTCATAGAAATGCCATTCATCTTCTTCTGCTTGTTCCCTTTAGAATAAATTTCCAAAATTTTTTACCAAGCCAATGTGCTTCTTGTAACTAAAAGACAAAATGCTGTCATGAACTGGGGCAATTCAGTCAGTGCAACTTCAATAAATTGCTACGTGGGACTGCTCATCTTCAAAGTACTTACTGTGCTCCAAGATCTGGGCTTGCTAATTCAGGGCAGCAGCTGTAGTAGGCACCACACACAGCTTTTGCTTAGGTCTTGCTAGAGGAGTGAGCTACCCATCTCCCTGACGCAATAGAAAATGCACGTGCCATTATCATCAGTTCCTGGTTCCCCCCTTTCCTGTTGAGCAGAGGTGATGAAAGAGAGGCATCAGAGCCTGGAAAAGACTCTGGAGACAGAAGTTAGAGGCATCATCCATCATGCAAGGATGTCCAAATGCTGCACCACAAGATCTAGAAGATTCATTCTAAACTAATGCCCTGAGTATGACAGCAGGGGATAGGAAGAAGGGCTGCACTGCAATATTGTCGCATGGAGTATAATCTGGTATTTCTCCTTAGATTCTCTGAATGGCATTCACCAAATCCTTGAAATGAAGAATTTGTATGGTACAGTTTAATGGAAATGAGGCTCAAGGGGAATTTGCCATTGAAACAGTGGCAGGAAAATCTATGCAACATGGCAAGAATGCAATTTATATCTCTGGTTTTTTTCTTGTTTTTTTCTTTTTTTTTTTTTTGGCCATGTTAGCACTTTCAGTGTCTTTTTGCCCAGAAGTTAATACCCAAGGTGAATTTAGAAGCTGCAGTCCAAACTATGATCAGATCTTCTTGGTTGTGCCAAACGAAGCTGATCTTATCACGCTGGTGACCTTATTCTACTTGAGAGAGCAAAACTCATTACAATAATAAGAAATAAGAGAGATGGGGGGGAAAGTAATCATGACAGCGCTTGATCAGAACTCCCTTTACCATCATTTCAGAGGATTAGTTCTAAGCTCTTCTGCAAACGCCATTTTTCACTCCAGCTGGAAGTTCAACCTCCAAAGTTATTCTGACCACTTGCAGGACATAGCCATTTATTCTTGATTCACAGGCTTTTTCCTCCTCCAAGCATGTTCTGTTGCATTCATTTAATAGAAACTCTACACAGTGTATACAGGAAGTAATTTTCTGAGCACCATTTTGTTTAAGTGAGTTTACAAGGGACAGAAACTATACAGACACACCTTTGAGTGTGTGGAAGGTGTAAGAATGAACAAAAAACCTTGATGTGTGTAGCCAAGAATGTAAGGGTGAACCCATTCAGATGAAAGAATTCCTTGTGGGAAGGGTGTGTAAGAGAGATTAAATAAGTGGTGTGTGTGCAAATGCTGCAGGAGCAAATTCAAGGCAAGTCATGTAGGGAAAAAAAGTCTATTTTGTTGCATCAACTGACAAATTTGGGGAAAGAAATTATGCAAGACCTTCTCCAAGTTTCATACACTGCTTTCCACCATCTTTAGGAGCATCATTGTAAGAGGATGCATTGTACGTGTGTACAATATATTATGTATACATAAACATAACAACAGATGAGACAGATGTGTGTGCACACTCAGTTCTGCAAGGGAGAATAAACTAAAAGCTGTACATTATTTAGGTCAGTGATATAAAATGTAATGGTTGTCACGCTGGCTTTGAGATCTCCACTACCAGCTATTAGACATATCTACATCTCATTCTAAGACAGAAAGACATCCATTGTCATCTCACATCATCACCAACCCCACTGTGACCCCAACTCAGTACAGGCCAAAAGGAAGAGAACCACTTCCTAGGGGCAGCAGTTAGGATCCAGTGAAATGAAGTTTGGCCAAAACCAAAGCCACAGTTCAGAGTTACAGCACAACCTTCCAACAAGTGTTTCCACCAGTTTTGAACTCCATCCTTTCTTGCTTCTTGTGCCTTATACCTCCATGGGATCACTCCAGTGATGTTTCCATTATGTCATCCAGCCTCCCATCTGCAGTAAGACTCAGTAGGTCTTTCTTGCTTACTACCTCCTCCACTTGAACTCTGCCTCCTCTCCTTATTTCTGAATCCTCAGGTGGAGCCATGAAAATTAACCAATGACATCACAGTCACAGTGCTTCCCTGGCAACAAATATCATGTCATACCTGCTTGTCCATCATCAGGGTTGGATAAGAATAGGAATTGATGAGTACTAAAAGAGTAAGAGCTAGAAAGACCTGCAATCAGAAAAGCTGGATTTAACATGAGTGAAAGATAAATCTCTCTTTAATAAAATGCTAATCTAATGCATCCACAGGAGCTACTCCTTGAAGAACTTCAGCAGCTCCTCAAGGAAGATTAAATATTATTTCTCTTTTTGCCTTTGACCCCTTCAGTGACCCTGAAGTACAGACACCTTGATTGCTCAAGACCAGTGGTACTAGATAGGGACATTTCCTGCTGTATCCACTACTTAACACTCCAAACAATGTAGGAAACACAGACAGTTTGGGAGCTTGTATCTGGTATTGCATTCAGTCTTTAGAATCAACCCCCAGCAGTCTCATGTCAAACACTTACCTGTAGCTGGCCACTTATCCACACGAGACAGAAACCCTTCCCAGCCAACAGGAGCGGGTGGAATAGAGACATTAGTGCAGAATAACAGCACTGGGGCAGGACAAGACAGACTGCCCTCTCTTTCTCTCAAAAAGCAGACCCCTCACACTGACTACAGCACCCATCTCACGTCCGAGTCAACTGTAGGTTTCCCAGCAGAATTTCTTCTATCCCATGATCTCCCGAAAGACAGAGAACACCTGAAAGGTGTTTGCAAGCATCATGTTATAAGTAACTGATAGTTGGAAAGCTCTCAGGATAAGGAACAACTGCTGCAGCCAGTGCCTTTCTAATGGTTCAGCTATCTCATTTGAAAACCTTATGCACTCTTTTGGATAAACATGATGAAATGAAACAACTGTTATTTTCTCTGCTCACATACCAGGTAAACACAGTGCCTCCAAACATGGTTCTATCCATAGGGGGAAATACTTCTCATTCACAATCAGATGCCAATAAATGTCTTTTTTTGGCATGAATCTATAATGTGAAGATTTAAGGTGAGATGAGAAACCCCAAACAGGACTCCAATAAAAGCAGGGTGAGGGGGGAAAATTCTCTTCCTGCTGCTATAAAACAGTGGGGATGGGAATTTTGCAGCATCAACAAAATCCTTCAGGGAGCCAAAAAGAGCAAAACATACCTTCTTCTCTCTTAGCAAACACTATGTTTGACAAAAGCCTTTTAGCTTCTGTTTAATGATAGGCGTGGCATTTGCCCAGGGCAAGCCTAAAGTATTGCTTTTGACCTTTAAAGCACTATATGCCTCTTTTTCAAAATTAATAGGCATTAGGTATCCATGCTACTTAAGCGCTTTCTGAAAATCCTATTGAGTACCTATCTAGGAAAATCCAACCCTAACCACCTTGGGTCTTGTCACCTCTTTTATCAAAGGAGGTTAAGCCAACACTGACTCCCAGGCACACAAGGAGGTCCATAACGAACTAGCAGCCAGGACTCTGCCCTACAATGCTTGCAGGGCTGTGCCCTCCTGCATGTCTCCCCTCCGCACCCGCTGGAAGGTTTGACCGATGCCATGAGACTGACAGCAGGCCTGTGTTGTCCAGTTACAGGCTCTGCACCCATCACTCTGTATTAAGGCATATTCTTGCATTTCCTGGGCTCAGTCTAGACTTTAAGACAGGCAAGTTGAAAAGCTAGACAAATGCATATATTCAAAAAAAGGGACAGCAAAAAAATATAGAGAGCAGTTCTCCTTCTATGGCCTGGCCCCTGTGTCCCAGAGCAAATACAAACCTTGCTTTAGGGCACTATATAAATTGGTATTATAAATTCAGATGGTGCACCAGGGAGTGCCTCATTCTGTATGATTGGAGTCATTCTCAGGAGCAGTTCAGGCACTCAGCCTGCCACATGCGACTGCTGCCCCAAGGGCTGCCATTACAGATGCATTATTACAAAGCGCTGCAATAAAGCATGAACTAAAACAACTTCATTGAAATGAAGATTAATACGGAACATGTGTTCACCTCCGTACACTCAGAAGGAACAGTCCAGCAAACACAAGCACCACAGTGCTGGGGCCATGGGCTAGGGGAGCAATGTGCTGGCCAACCACTGCTATTGCTGAAGGCAAGCAATACATTTCCATAGCATCTTTTAAGTGTCCACGGATGGATTTTATGCAGCAGCTGTGAAGCAGAGAGTGAGGCAAGCAAAATATGTAGAGTGCTGAAACATGCAGAAAAGTGAGCTGTGTTTGAAGCAGAAAACATAGAGGGATGCTTCAAACCCAGAGAAAAAATACCATTCACTGCAGAATGATCTGTGCCTTTAGTTATCACGGACTTCAATGGATATTGATGGATAGCCTCAGCACTTCAAACTGTTGTATCCACATGAGACTTAGAGGTGACAAAGATCAGCTAAGGTGATAGTTCTTCCATTCCACTCACAATCAGAACGAGATTATTCCCCATGATCTATTTGTTGGTGCCATTGTCACCTCACTTAAACTCTCCTACGCCGTACAACACTCACTACCTCCCCCTTCTGATACCCTTTGAGAGCCTCATAAATTTCACCACTGACATAAACGGAGGGCCATTACATCTATATATTTCCTGCTCAAATTAAACTCATGATAGCCTGTTATGGTTTAATGGCCCAACTTTCATGCTTCCTTTTCCTAATGCAGGTTTTTCACTCTTCCTTTCCTTGAAATCGGTGTAAGCCTCCTAGCAAAACTAGCTGTGACTACTGACTACAGGTCCCAGTAGATTCATTCTTCATTCTATCAACCAAGTTAGACCTGAATTTATAGTAGTAGTATAAAGGAATCTAGAATAGACACAATCCATGACACCCAGAACAAGTGACTTAGTCAGTTCTGGAAGTGAGTACTGCTAGATCCCTTTGAAGTCTCTGAGACATGACTTGGTATGAAGGCATTGAAAGGTGGCACAGCATCAAGTCTTCTTACTAAGGTGAAAAAAACCCACATGGGGAGGGGCAGATGGCATTTCACAAGAGAAAACAAAGCACTGGTTGCTATATTACACCTCCAAAATAACAGATTCATGATTAATCTGCGTGATGGTATTTTGCACTTTAAGGAAAAAGCAACAATCTTCCCTGAGGGCACACCTCACAGAACAGAGGCTTTGACCCTTGGGAATCAACTGTGTGCAAAGGCCTTTATTTATCATTTAGCAGTGTTTAAGACCTCATAGATGATCTGTCTTTGGCATAACACCCAGATAGGTACATTGTAATGGATGACACAGGTAGATGAAAAAAAAAAGAAAAGATAAACAAAAAACAGAGTCATGCTTCTCTGTATATGGGCTGGAAGTGAGTGTGGGGGAAAGGACTAATTAGAGAACAGATGCCCCCATGATTCTGGCATCTCTATTGCTTTCTATTTCTGGAATGAAAAAGAAATTGTCATAAAAATAAATGAACTGACATCAAATATTTAAATTTTAGGGGAAAAAAAGATTGAAAGAAATATATAATACACAGTAAACAAGCAAGTGCTCCTGCTAACAGGTTTGTCTTTCTTCCCCAAGTTGACAGGCACTGCACCAATGCAATGAGAGAGAATGAGATCTGCTGCATGAAAACGATTCCTAACAGAGCTAAAATTCTACACTGAACATGGATGAGGAAAGGTTGGGCAGCTGCCTTTAGACAAGGCTGCCATGTCACTGCCCATTCAAAGGGCAGTACTGTAAAGGGTTTGAATTATATTATTTCACAGCAAGGTGCCATCCATTCCTCCTTGCACTGCAATTTTATATCCCAAAAATAGAGTAGCCTTCACAGCCCTCCCACAGTGTACCTCTCACACCACCACAAATACAGCTCGATAACAGTCCATTGTCATCAATATTCCCTTGACTGAAGATGACTTAATAAAACATTCTTAGAAGCCAGTCAACAAGACTTACAATTCAAAGGGAAAATAAAAGGGAGTCATTGTTAAGCTCCATTGAATGACTGTTTTTCTCAGTTCTCCACACTTGTACTAAGCCGGACATAACACTGCATCCCAGGATGGACCTATGCTATGTCTGACTCTCAATGGAGAACTCTGTAGACCTCTGAAGGGACAGGATTTTTTTCTATTATTTTAAAACACAACTTCAAAGGCCTACAAATC
The DNA here is from genome assembly GCA_013399875.1 of Gymnorhina tibicen. Taxonomy (NCBI): domain Eukaryota; kingdom Metazoa; phylum Chordata; class Aves; order Passeriformes; family Artamidae; genus Gymnorhina; species Gymnorhina tibicen. The sequence continues at coordinate 1,243,382 of VXAZ01001670.1, forward strand.
TCTTAGATTTAGACCACGTGTAGAAGCCAACAAAGATCCAGGTGTTGACGTGTCAATGCCTTCATAGACCTAAGTCACATCACACAGAAGGATAACATGAATCCTTATGCAGCCTTCCTATGAAATGACCATTCTATTTCTCTAACAAGCAAATTCCTACTAGGCAAAATGTTATTTGGATACCTATACTCAGAGCCAGAGGCACTGAAGCTTTCTACCCATCAGATCTAGGATCAGGATTTGAACTGCAGTAAAATAATGGGTGTACCTGGTTAAATGCTGAGGCACTGCCTCTCAGCATTGGCCTTGTGTACACAGAAGTCAGAATCCTCCTATAGGAACTAATCCTTCAGCTGAAGGAAGAAATAGTCGGAAGACCCACAATGTTTTGCGTGAGATAGAGTTTTACTGTGCATATACGTGTAACTTCAGAAATCTTGTTAAACAAGGAAGTGTTACAATTCCCTGTGTAAATGCTTGCTACAGAACAGGAGGTGCCTTTTTTTGTTTTCCTTGGTTTAAGCTTCCTCCAAAGTGATGCAAGCTGACTTGTGAAAAGTTGTCTTATAAAGAAACAATGAATTTATACTAGCATGTCAATTTAAGTTCACACTTACACATACCAGTATCAGTTCTCCAGGCAGAAAACCTATTAGATAAGGGACTTTCATAGCATTATCAACAGCAAAAAGGAAAGAAGCTACATCAGATACCAGCACTGACAGAGAATTGGGGTCATCTCCTGGGTCTTGTCTCCTACCTCTGGAAGAAACCATAGTTTGGTGTCAAGCTGAAATGACTGAGAGATGGAACTCAACAGTCCAGACACCTGCAACTATGTCTATAAGCCAGTCTTCTTCTCCATACCTCATCCAATTTTAAAATGAAAAGCACTTCTCCAACCCCTTCCCATGTCTTTTTCGAAGGTTAACTATTTAACACTAAAGATACCTACTATAAACAAAAATAATGAAAAATTAAAAATCTTGAGGAGATAGATGAGTTACTGCCCTGACAGCAATTTTTAAGTGTTTGGGGGTTTTTTTTTCAAATTTTTGAAGACAGAAATCTGGCTAAATCCCATCTTCAAAGACCTTCCATATTAACAAAAGTTTCCCTACTGTAAAACATTCAGAATTACTCTTCCCCTCTCCCTCTGTGTCTGGAAAAAAAAAAAAAGGCTCTTTCAAGGGGTTATGATGCATCTTTAATGACAGAGCTGAGAGAAGTGCCTGCCATACAAAGAAGCTAATCAGTCAATCAAGAGCCAGCTCACCAGACAGAAGCCGTCAGTGCCTAACTGCTCTGTCTCCACCTGTCCAGGGAAACAAGAAAACACCATGGCACATGCCTGACAATTGAGTGCAAAATAGCACACGTATTTACCTATTTCTAAGCATCAAAGGGGAAAGTTTTTGCTTCAAAATAACATTTTCAAGAATAGCAAACCCAGCACCACACATGTACCGGTGTGCATTTGAAATAAGGCTAGTGACACTCTTCCTTTTTGAAAACAGCAGCAATCCTTGAGAAACAGAAGGGCAGTAGGTGAGAATTGCTATAATTAGGCTAGCCGGAAAATCCTCTGCCATAACCTTGACAATCTAGATCAGTTAAGTGAAGAATTGTAGCTTGAAGAAGGAAATACATCTCTTAAAACCAAAACAGGAAGAGCTATAGAAGCTGTATGGTTTTGTAGTAATAAGAGCATAAAGGTCATAGTTTTTATTTCCTGGGTTCAATACTGGCTGAGACAAACCACATTATCCTTGCCTGCCTCAGTTTCCCCAACTAGACAAGGATAATGAAGCCTATATTCGTTATAAAGGGATGATTGATTTTGCAGCTAACTTCATTAATATTCACAAAGTGCGTGGAAACCCTTGCACGAAAAGTGCTGCCCAAGTACTGACTGTTAAACCTGCTATTTTGCTGAGTGCTCTTGTGAAAAAACTTCGATTTCTTTTTTTCTTTACAGTTCTCTTCAGACAAGTGAGTGTTTGGGAAGTGCTTGGCATACAAAGACTTTATAAAAGCAGCAAGTAGCTTGAAATACCCGGCTCGTTATCCCGCGGCGGCGTGAGGCCGATCGCGGCGCGGTACCCGCGGCCGGTGCCGCTCTCCACGGTGCTGAAACTCGCGGGTGCTGCCCGCGCCGGGGCCTCTGCGCGGCCGCACCTGGCCGGGCCGGCTCTGTCCTGCGCCCTCCCCTTGGCCGCACCTGGCCGGGCCGGGCTCTGTCCTGCGCCCTCCCCTTGGCCGCACCTGGCCGGGCCGGCTCTGTCCTGCGCCCTCCCTTTGGCCGCACCTGGCCGGGCCGGCTCTGTCCTGCGCCCTCCCTTTGGCCGCACCTGGCCGGCCGGGCTCTGTCCTGCGCCCTCCCCGCGAACGGAACTCGCTCCACGTGACAGGCGGGCTGGGCTGCATGGCTGCACTGCTAGTCACTGCAGCGTGTCCTTGGACTATTTCAACACACGAACCTGAGCTTCGGGTCTAGATCCTGTTGACCTTGCTTACTGGCCTGATGGCTTCCTGATGAGAGGTGGGTCAGGTCACATCTGATCTGTGATCTCACCAGACTTCACAGTATGAGCATCTTTCCTTATGTTAAGTCACGGAGAGTTCTGTGGGTGCAATGGGTCTAAACCTTTCTATGTACAGAAGTCTTCTGTGGAGCACTCTGAACTCAGGTTTCTGTACCCTGAAGCATGACCTTACTTAAAGCAGTCCATCGCTCGTCTATTCCTATGACAGGAAAAGGCAAGAGAAATAGCTACACACTATGGATTACAAAATAAATGAATTAAATATTACTTGGCAGGTAATCTGTCTGAAGCTTACCTGCCTTTATCTTTTTATTCTGGGTCACCACCTATCTAGTTATTTCTATACTGGCAGGGGCCTTGGCCAGCAGCAAGCCTCAGAGCACTGTGCAGCTGTTCTGCAGGAAATAGTCTAAAAACCTGGGGGAAAACACATCTGTCATGGTTTAACCCCAGCCAGCAACCAGGCATCACACAGCCACTTACTTCCCCACCAGCAGGATCAGGCAGAGCATTGGAATAGTAAGAGCTGGAAAACTTATGCGTTGAGATAAAGACAGTTTAGTAGGTAAAACAAAAGCCACACGTGTAAGCAAAGCAAAACAAGGAATTAATTCACTGCTCCCCATGGGCAGGCAGGTGTTCAGCCATCTCCAGGAGAGCAGGGGCCCATCACACGTAATGGTGGCTTGGGAAGACAAATGCCATCACTCTGAACATCCACCTTTCCTCTTTCTTCCCTCCCCGCTTTCTATACTGAGCATGATGTCACATGGTCTGGAATATCCCTTTGGTCAGTTTGGGTCACCTGTCCTGGATGTGTCTCCTCCCAGCCTCCCATGCACCCCCAACTTCCTCACCAGCATGGCAGTACAGAAAGCAGAAAAGGCCTTGGCTCTGTGTAAGCCCTGCTCAGCAATAACAAAAACATCTCTCTGTTATCAACTCTGTGTTCAGCACAAACCCAAAACACAGCCCCATACCAGCCTCTGTGAAGAAAATTAACTCTACTTCAGCCCAAACCAGCACAACATCTCATCTCTTTCATCAAAAGCAACACTTTAATGAAAGGAAGAGCACGCTTTCCATGTGCACTCCACTGGTAGGGCTCACATAATAGGAAACCTTACCTGATCAGAGAATCCTACTGTCAGCCAGAAGGAAGAGGGGACAGGCCAGATGCCTAACATACAATACACTACACAGGAACAAACTTGATATTTTGTTCATGAAATATACAGTGATTGGCCCCTCGTTTCTGCACTCATCATGAGTACAGACAGCACTGAGGGGAAATGCCCTGTTTTCCACTAGGTCTTTTAAGGCTCATTAAATTACCCATTGTTTCTTAACCTGGATATTTATGCCCTTCCCTTGTGAAAAAGGACAGCAACTAAAACTGGAATCCCCAGTGCAAGGAACAAACCAAACCACCCCAATCTTTTACTTCTCTCAGGGACCATTTCTAGGTATAAAAAGGCAGCTGGAAAATACTTCTCAGAGTCACAGAGATATATTAGACTAAATTAATTCATGTTTGTAAGGCTCAGATATTAGAAGAATGCAAGTCATAGAAAAAGCTTATCAAAAAAATTAAATAAAGGGTCCTAAGTGCCTACCTCTAATCTTCGGAACTCTCAGGTAGGGGAAGAAGATAAATAAAATCATACTTGCTCTGAGGGTTAACTCACTGTCATGGCTAAAATCCAAATTGAGTAATTACATTCCGTCTCCTGAGTGTGCCCTTGAAGTTTCTGCTAAGCATGTGACTTCCCTTCACTTCCTGTTGCCAAGTTTTGTTACGTGTGCCTAAGTATCAGCTGTACCCACCCATATGACCTGACACACTGCAGGAAGAGGAAGGTTTTGTTCATTCCCCACTCCACAATTTTTTGTTGAAAGGTCTTGTGGCATTATCATACCTCATGTGAGTTCCAAAGGCATTTTTCTGGGGCTGCTTCACTATTAGCAGCAATACCATATTTGCTCCATAGCACATTTTATAAATACCTTTTCCCAGTGACAGCTATACCAGGAGCGTGCCAAGCCTCTAATATCCACAGCACAGCTCTTTATACTCCCTTATTTAACAGATGCTGAAAAGGCTGAGAACATGCTGGCTGTTTGTTTTCGGCATGGGGTTTAAAGTTTGGCATTAGAGTCATTCCCTGTACTACAGCAAGGGCCTTTAAAAACCCACACAAAAATCTCCTTGTGATACTAACAGAGCCATGAATTGTCTCTTGAAGACACTTTTATACATCTCTTTATTGTATATTTACTTAGGCTTCCTTCTTTACAGCACATTTTTTCCTAACAGGAAACATGTTTTATACCCCTACAACATTACTCCAGAGAAGCCGAGATGAAGATGCAGCAAAGGCAGCATCTACTTCTCATGGGCTGCTTGATTTTCCTGGAATTCTTCCTAACATTAGAAATGCTGGGAAGGAGATTTTTTAAATGCCATTGGGACAGAAAGGAAACAAAAAAAACCCATACACACACCAAAAAAAAAAACAAGCCAAAAAAACAACAACAAAAAAACCAAACCAAATAAACAAACAGACAGACAAAACCCACATGAACTTGCTTCCCCAACTAGATTTACATCCTAAAGATATACAAGCACCTTATTCAAACTGAAATAGATTACCATTAGCCACTTGAATATTCAAATATCTGGTCCCCCAAGTCTCTATTCTCTTTTTTACTTGGCATCTTGGACGCTGCTAGCCAACATACAATATCATCTTATAAAACCGTGAGAATCACAGGCAGAAAGCTTCAAAAAGATCCCAAAATGCACACATCCAAACAGACTATCTGTATTTCCTGGAAGCTGCAAAGTAAGAGAACTTCATTCTGAAGTTAAATCAATTACCAAGGCTTTTTTCTTTTTAATCTAATATCAAGCAGCAAGTGGGAAAGGTAGCTTTTCAACACCTGAAAAATAATAAAAATAATGAAGTCTAGTTCCTATAAATGTTTTCCATCTACACAGCCAGTAACATCCATTAACAGATAAGAGGTCTGTCTTGTAACATGACATTCCAAAGTGCTAGAAACCTGAGGCTCCATTTAGCTTTAATAAAAGCTGTGGAGAATAAACCAAAAATTAGACCACAGCTGTCTTGATAGTATTTTGCTATACTGGGGGCAAGTAATTGCCTTCATCCATACCTGAAGACACCAACTGCCATATGTAACTTGGCATCCCAAATGACTTCAAGGTCGAGTTCATACTCTGGCTACACAGAAGGATGCTCAATGCTCACCTGCTCTTGAAAGAGCAAGATGAGAAAGGCACCTGAAATCCACCCTTCTGAACATCAGCAGAGCAACAGCTGCAAAATACCAATCAACAAGTTTGAATTATTTGCAGGAACAGCTACAAAGGAAGGGGTATCTAGTCCTCTGCTTGGAAGTCTTGGAAGTTTCCAACTGAAACCAGACAAGGGAGGTACTATCTGGACTGTTAAGTGTCTATGGTGTGCACTTAGTGACTAACCACAGTCAAGAGATACGTAGGCAGCTGACTCCAACACCTCAGCAGCAATCCTACTCCTCTGAATTGCACCTACTTTTTAATAACTTCACCCCAAGGTCAAGATATATGTTCATGTGATCCAGACCCACAGTTGTCACCTGTAAAAATGAAAGCCATCTCCTTAGGGAACACTGGAAATGTCCCATACAGTTGAAGTCCTTTGGCAGTGAGAATAAAAATGTTCAACTGTTCTAGAACAATCAATCACAATGACAACACAGACTGACATGGAAAATTTTCTCTCCAAGAGAGGATTTTTATGCTTTGCACCTTTTCCTCCTATTTGCGACACAACCCACATTCTGTAATCTCAGTAAATGACCATTTTCCATGCTTGACTCAGACTAGCTACAGAAATGAAAAGGCAGGAGCTACACAAAAAAGTGACATAAGCGAATGAGCCATCTGATGACTACCTACTAAAAGAGACCCAGGAACTTCGTGTTTCCCCCACCCTCCAGTTTGTCACTATAATGAAGGCTAGGATACTGAGGTCATAGCACTGCACACTCAGAGGATTGATGTAAATCCCTGCAAGACATCATACACTCTCTTCATACAGGACAGCTCTCTAGCTAGCTAAAATGGGCTTCACCCTTGCTTTGGTTCCCTATGCTGTCTCATCTCCTCATTGGACTTCGCTTTGCCTCAGTGAACTCCCATTGTTCACAGCAGAACATGAAGGTTGATGAATTTATCCTCACATTACTCTCTGGAAGGCAGAGAAGTGTCAACTTCTCATCTGCAAAAGGGTGATAATTAAATGCTGAGAGAATAAATGACTCGCACAAGGTCACTTGGGAAGTATGTGGCAGAGCTGAAAATTAAATGCAGATCTCCAGAGCTGCAGGTCAAGGCCCAGAACACAAAATCTTTCTGCCCTAGTGGCACAGTGGAGATCAGGTTCCCAGCATATCATAAGACCCTCTGTAGGAATGTGTGTGTCAGTGCTACATCTTGCATGTAGTTTATCTGTAGGAAGAATTGGATACATTTCAAAAAATCAGCTAAATATCAAAGATTAAGCAAAGAGGAAAGCAACACAGAATCTACCTGAAAAGTTATGAAAGGCCTTTTCAACATCTTGTGTAAGGCCAATATGCCCCTATAGCCTTCTTCTCCCGGGCATACTACTAGTCCAGGGCAAAAGCTGACATCGACACCATGTTTAACGTGTAGAAATCACAAAATGCAACCATGGAGTTATCTTTGCAATTTGACATAAAACTTGTTAGCAGATTAAAGATTTTGGTAGTGCTACAGGTAGTGTCAGGGTTACAGTTTAATAACTATTTATCTGCACCTTCACATCTTGCTTGCTATGCAAACTTCTGCTAAACATGCTTTTTTAACCTTCCCTCTCTTCCTTCATTTGCAGATGCTTCCCGCAGATATGTGTGATCAGATTTCTCCCCATATGTGTAACAGGTTTCCTGCATATCTCTCCCTAAAAAGCTTTTAACCCTCAGGCTTTCAAAAGGAAATGAGGCTCTGGAACAGGTTGCCCAGAGAAGTTGTGGATGCCCCATCTCTGGAAGTGTTCAAGACCAGGTTGGACAGGACTTTGAGCAACCTGATCTATTGGAAGGCACCCCTGCCCATGGCAGGGGGCTGGAATGAGATGATCTATGAGGTCCCTTCTGACCCAAACCATTCTCTGATCTTAACTAGTATGTGGGTCCTCCATCTTGTGTGTTTTGCAGCTAGGAGTGACACAACATTGTCTCCATAGGGAAAATGTAGGGGTACTGTAAATCATAAAGCCTCCTTAAGAAACCAGCAAGGTATCAGGAAGATGCCTGGGAAGCAGCACAGAGCTGAGCTGTTACAGAAGTGACACTGGGTGGTGGGGCAGGGGGGTACTTTTGAAGGTACTAAGAGAGGAGCACATAAAAAAAAGGTGGAGAGCTGAGAAATGAAGAAACTCATTCAAGTGGAGACCTGAACCAGCTGGATATGAGTCCCATCTTCGATTTCATAACAACCAGGCAAGGCATAACCGTATTCTGTAAATCTTCAACTGTTGGTGCTCCTTTTTAAGAGGTATCAGTAGCGTGATGGATTCTAGTGACTCTGCTCATCACTAATGCCAGGTGTTTGCCTCATCTCAGTGGGATTCCTCCCCATGTCTAATGCATGCTGCTACACTGCTTTGCTGCTGTCTGAACTCTGCTGTGAAGTCCCAGAGTGGCCTTTGTTCTTAACGTGCGCACAGAAGAAAGCAGATGGGTGAAGCTTAACTCTGACAGTAATAATAATAATAATAATAATAGTTGGGGTAATAGTAATAAATCAGATGCTGTCACCACAGTTCTGAAAAATTGCTACTGATTTCGCAAAATTTGTGTCTGCATTCAAAAAACTCAATCACAAAATTGTGACATTTGTTCCATGCTTCACTTGGACAGCTCAGCTTTTCATATTGCATTCTAGTTTCCACAAAATTCCATGATGTTTCATCAAATAAAATATTTGGAAAAATTCTAACTATAATATTTTCTTTCAAGACACACTTCACCATCAAAATAAGCTCATATTTGTTTTGCATTTTTCTAAAGTAATGTAAGTATTCATGGTCAGAAGTAGTATTTGGAGTAAAGAAAAAGATCAAACGGCTATAAATTATAGCTCAAAGGGGGTTAATAAATGTACTTCATTTTTTCTAGTATATTAAAGTACTGAGGAAAAATTTCACTGTGAAAAAATTCTATGAAATAACTGGGGAAAAAAACCAACCAAACAAGTTCTTATGTTTCTCAACTTTTTTAAGCTTTTGCTTAATACTCTTAACCTGATCACTATAGGGTGTCATCAAATTACACCTTTGGAATTACAATCAAGTTAGGATATCCAAAGTCTTAATTCATCCTAAAGAACAAGCCCAGATGAGACATCCAACTGTTCTGTATAGGAACCCAACTTCACCCTCTACTCTTACGTGAATTTTGGAGAGTGTCCAGAGACAAATCTGCTCTACCGCCAGTGAAGAGTAAATGTTGTTGCCCTGTCTTGCTCTTGCATTCACACAGCAATTTTGGTTTAAAAAAAAATCAAAAAAAAAACTTAAAGTCAATATCCTAGAGCCTTTCTTGCCCTGTTCTTGGTGGATGTATATGCTGGTACATACGAATAATCTCAGACATCTTTTATTAATGTCTCAGCAACACAACAGTGTATCCCTATCAGGTCTGTCTAACCACTGCCCACTGACTCCAGCTGATTACCTCTGTTTACAGTGCCTGTGCAGAGATAACTTTATAGATCTAATACACCAGAACTGCCAATGGCCCAAAGCTGATCAGTGGATTTGGCTGGTAGAACCAAAGCTGCACACCCCCTGCACAGCCAACATCTCTGCTAATGAAAAAGGAAAGGCAGACTCACCAGGCCGGTATCACTAGGAGACTCACCCCCTCCTTAACAAATATTTCTTTTTTGTCCTTCTTCTTTCTCCTCCAAATCCACTGCTCTTAGCCCTAAGAGGCAAATTTCAGTAGGGTGCCATGTAATAGCTGTCCAAAACAAAGAGAAAAAGCTAAACTCAGTAAAACTTGAGCAGCAGCTAGGTCAGGACTAATAACCTCCATCGAAGAAGAAAACTAAAATTACTTTCAGTATTAATAGGGCAACTATGGGAGTAAGGACCATCGACAAGGGCTCAGGTACAGCAGATCTCTGTACACAAGGTGACACCTCTGGTTGCCCCACTGCCAACACTACCCCAGTGGATCTTACAGCCAGGGCTGACAATAATAATAAAACAGGACAACTCTCCCTGCAGGCTGCCACTCTGTCCCCTGAGCAGCACTACACACACTGTAACGGGGCAGCATAACCATTATCAGGAGAGGAGCTGTGGGAGCTGGGCTGAATGCAGACACAAGCTGCCCGAGAGACCACAAGGGACAGTGCAATGCAGTGTCCTACTCAGTTCAGAAAGTATTCCCAAGTGTGTGAAGCAGACCCAGAATGCCCTCCCACAGCAGATGCAGCCTGCATGGATGCATGGATTTCGCATCCATGAACATACTCACAATGTGATAAAAGAAGGGCGATGCTGCAGATGGGGAAATGAAGTCTCCACATTTTCATGGAACAATAGTTTGAAGGGTCCCACAGGGTCACATGTATCATTTTCAACCCGGCAACCCCAAATATGCAAGGTGTTGGGTGACAAAGACACAAAATTAGGCACATAGAAATTATTAGCTTTCGAACCCTGGGGGTTTCTCCCTTTGATGTAAACATCTCTTCCCAGTGCTGCAGCTTCATCATCTTTGCTTTTGAGGGAAGCAAATTTTGATGACTCCAGCGGAAGAACACCAAACCTTGGATGGGAGTCAGAGCTTTGACATCAAAGTCAGCAATGCCCCTGCAAACTGAGGTGCAACTGAGAAGCACAAGCACAATCACAGCCCCCTTTTCTTTTGTAATTTTGCCTTCAGCATGCTCACCCTTCCCAGACAGGAGGGAAAGGACACAATGACAGCTTCACCACACCTTTGCTGGGATTGGCAGCTTCACACTATGTGAATACCACATTCTTCTCTCCCTCATCTCTCATTTTCCACTCTCTAGTTAAAAACATCACCCCTGCTGTGCCCTTCACGCTCTTTCCCTCTCAGATACACTTCACCATCTCAGCCTTTTCCCCACTTTTCGCCACCTTCTGTCCTCCATGCAACCCCATTCCCAGTCCTTCTCAACTGCTCCCACCTACACATCTCTTGCTCTTTCCCTCCTCAGCCTTAGCCCCTTTCTAACCCTTTCACCCTTTCTCTGCTCTCCTCACATCTACAGCTCTTCTGTTCCCTACTCCTCCGGTCAGCTTGTACTCCATTCCCAAACCTCCTTGCTCCCTCAGCCCCTGTTCCCTGCCCCACACCTCACTTTCCTTTCTCAGTTTCCACACAGGTATTTCTCAGCTCTCACCACTGTTCTGCAGGATCATCTCTCCCACTAGGCTCATCTTGCCACCTTTTGTTTATACACACAGTCAGGTCTTCCCTCTCCAGCTTTGCTTCTAGATCTGCCACATTTAGAGAGTCACCCTGACCTACTTAGGTTCCCTGACCTAGTTATAGCAGAAATACCAATTCTAAACACTTGAGAAAAAAGGGCAGTAGGAGGAGAGAAATAATATCATTATATTTTGAAATAAAAACAAATCCACCAGCACAGGTCTGCTGAGTTATTTCAGCTCTGACCACTCCCCAAGGGAAGCAAGAGCAGCAGTTCACCTGATATTTCAATGCCAGTGCGGCCAGAGACAATCCAAACCTAGACATCACCTAGAAAGATGGTCTGTGGTCTCTTTGTATCATCCCATTTTCCCTTTTTTATTCCAGCCTCATTCTGTCTGGCCTTACTCACCCAGAGCTTGTCTTGAGCTCCACACACGTATTTCCTAGCAAATCTGGTTTTGCCCACTGCTCTCACCAGCCCTCCTTGACTGTGGATCTAAGCTACAGCAGCAACCTGTTGCTCAAGAGCAGCATTTCTACAGCTGAGATTCATTTAGAAATCAAGCAATGCTCTGCATCTGTTTGTATGACCTCCTCAGCCTTTTTATTCTACTTCAGCTATTGTGACAGCTGTCTTCTCCCTTCTCCTCCAACCTGTGCTATTCACTCACCTTGCTTCTCTACCTGGGTGGGTGTTGCAGTGCTGTCACACCTTTTCTTTACCAGCTCTGGAAATGGTGTCAGCAGTGCCAACACTGACACAGAAGCCTAACCAGAAATAGCAGATATCCTTCAGAATTAGTCAGGAGTCTTGGGGTTAGCAATGCCCATTCACTTGTGTTTTGTGTACTGTGCTCATGACTTAGCAGCCAGGAACCACTGCTCTGTGACAGCTGGGTCTGTGATTCACTTCCAGCTAGGCTTTTATTTTAGTCACAGATAATAGATTTCCCTGTAGTGTTTGTATTTTAGGAATCATATTAGCTCTTTAGTTGCCTGGATGAGTTCATTAAATCAAATCATGTCTTCTTACAGCTGACACTTGTGGTGCTGACCCTCCCTGTATAGGGCCAGTGCCCTGATTGACACTAAAAGCAGCCTGCTCTGCACCCTGAGCTCACAAGGTACTCCCACCACCACTGCTTCAAATCCTGCCAAATATTCCAGCAGAGGCTCTCCCTCCATTGCCAAAGTCCCATCAAAAAGGTGTAGGTGAGTGCACTGTAGCCCTCCCACAATTCAACCAGATGTATTTATACAGACATGACAGTGTAGTCATTCGGCATTTATTTACTGTGATTTTGTACCTGTTTGCCAGTTTCAACATAAAACACACTTTTTGGCTATTGATTTCCTCAGTTATGCACTAATCTGCTGAGCAAATGGCTTTGAAAATTTACTGTGGAGCCCCCAAATCCCTACATTGTCATCAGCCACTGCCTGCTAAATGTGCACTTGTGGATACATTAAACTGCACTTTTCAGCTCCTGCATTTCATTTATACCTGATTTCTCTGATCTGTCTCTCTACCTGTTGGTTTTGCACTCCTCACTTACTGTATCTACCTTCGGGTCTGGTCCTACAAGGGCAGTGCACATCCACAGTCAATTCAACCACCCTTGGTTTTGACTAACGGCATCACTTGCTGTTAAGATCCAATTTTTGAAATTATTACAGAGATGCTTCTGCCTGAATTAAAGAGCAAACAAGACCACATGCCGAAGTCAATAGTAAGACTTTTAATAGTAAATGTGAGGTAGAAAGACAGATAGAAAGAAATAGAAAAGGGGAGAGGGGAGGGTAGAAAGAGAGTCAGAGAGAGACAGATTAAGCAAAAAGATATCACCACTCTGTGGGCTCAGTGGCATCCCGCTGGTCCTCTTCTTCAGTCTTCTCAGTGGTGGGGGTCCCACAAAACAGAGTTCTATATAATTCAGGATTAATATAATTCAGGTATATGTGGGAACACCCAAGCACTTACCCTGCAGGGGGGAGTTTTACTTGGTCTTTTGCAATGAACTCCGGATCTGTTGCAATACTTTGGATCATGTGCAGTCCTCTGGTGGAAGGCCTCAGAAATGAATCTGGGGGCACTTTGGTGGTGTTTGATGGTTTATGACACCTTTTAAGTCATGACAGCTGCCTCCCACATGAATGACCCATGTGAATGTGACCTTTCCAGGGGTAGAGCAGGGAGTTTTACAAATGAGCCCATTTGTGCAAGGGAGGATTCTCCACAGGGTCTCCTTTTCATCTGGCTTGTAGCCTCTGGTGGTGGGTGTTCAGCCCCTCTGTCTTATCCTGACCAGAGGTTACACCATCACACACCCAAAAACTCCCCTCTTCCCCCTTGGCTGAGGGAAGAAGAGTGTGCAAACCCAGCCTCAGAAAACACATCAGTGGGCTATGGCCTCCCCCTACCAAATCTAGCCAGAGCTGATTTTCAGCACAGCTGCCAAGTTTGGCTTTCCTTGTGGATATATTCCCCTACTCTTGTTTACTTCTCCCATCAGGTGGCTTAACTCATGGTCCAAATTCCCATCAGGAGGCATATTTGGGGCGTGGGCTTCAGTGGTCACAGATCAGCAGTGGCTTCTTTGCACAGTTTGGTACAACAGGCAAAGTTCCTCAGTGATTTTAACAATGTTTGAACCATTACCCATTTCAGTGTCTCACATGTGCCTCCCTGCTCTTTCCCCCATACAGCTTTGTTCTCCCACCCTACATCAGCAGCAGCCAGCCCAGCCCCAGGCCTCCACACCATTCTGATAATGCCTCTGTCCTCTGACCTGTATGTTTAGTCAGAGCAAAATTGAATTCTTCCAGCATGCAGAACTGACAAGTAGGGTCTGCAGTTTCAACAAGTCTTGAATCCTGAATACACTGAAAAAGTGCCTTATGCCACAGGCAGGAACATCCTGTGTTAGTATCACCCCCTACCTCCATCTATAGACTGCCAAAAAAGGGATAAAAGGACTGGAAAAGGACAAAGTTGTGCCTGCACCAGCTATGCGCAGAGGATCCTTGCCAGCTTCTCAAGACAATATAAACTCAATGAATTAATACAATTCCAGACATGCTAATTACATTTGCCTTTGCAATTTCTGATGGGATTTTCAGATGTCTCCAAGCATTCTCTACCTGGCGTGTGTCAGCCACACTTCACTGCTGCTTTTATGTTATTAATATCGACAGCCACTCAGTTTAAACCCAGGTTAGGTTTGAAATCCTGTCTGTTTGCTTATCTCTGCCTTTTGATCTTGTTTGTTTCCATTCATTATAGAGAAATCCTTCTTTCCATAAAGCCCCTTTGAATGCCTCAGCAAACATGCAAACACAATGCTAAATGGATTAACTGGGAGGTACTGGGGTCTGAAGTTTGCCTGAATTGATGCTCCTGGATCAATCAGTTCTGCATACCAACTAATGGTCTAAGTTCCCCTAATGGTATGAGATCTTTCTTTTGTGGAGTTCAGAACAGGTCCAGTGGCATGCTGGATGTAACTCCATGCAATTGGAAACAAGCCATTCACAATTCAGTGCGTTTAATGAGGTTCTGGTAATGAGCACTGACTGCCTAGGAGCATGGGAACAGAATAACCAAACTGAAGCTTTTGAATCCTTGTGGAAGAGTTGGCTTAACAAAGCTGTTACAAGAAGAGGGGACTGCTCTAACAGAAAAGACACGTGTGAGCATAGGAAAACACGGGTGATGGTCTGTGAGCTCTAGGAAGAGCCGTAAAACACGGAAGACCCAGCCATAATTACTCATCAGATCATAGCATTTCCTAGCTTTGACATATTGTAAGGTTGTGGAGGAAGGATAGGAAGGAAGCAGTTGCTTGTACTTTGCACAAGTAGTAGTTGATGAGGTGTGTGGTCAGAATAGGTAATATGACCTTGCATTTCAAAAGCAACCAGGATAGACACAAACCACCTTAGATTGCACCTCCAACCTTGATAAGCCATTTTGATCATTCTTGAAGTTCTCCTTCTCCTGTGTATTAATGTTCTGATGATGAAAAGTGACAAGATGCCTGATGAACAAAAGCAGATGAGCAGACCCCAAGAGAGCGGAAGGAAGATGCCTGTTAACTTCCATGTTAACTTTTGGGGGTAAAATCCCATCCCTAAAGTGGTTCATTTCTATCCACTCATAGAGGTATTTTGATGTCATGGGCAAAAACAGATTTCTGATTTGGGGGGATTTTCAACCAATTTAATTTATTGCCAATGAACAAAGTTCTAAGTATCCATTCTGGTATTGAGACAAATAAATGGGCACACAGGGAAAACAACCTTTGCCTCTGCCAAGACTCTCTTCCCTACTTTCTTCTCCCCAATCCCCTCCCCACACATTATACGCCGTCCCTCTGACTGCCCCTGAGCGCAAGAACAATGCAGGAAAACGGGATCAGTGCCTTTGCCTCCTCCGACTGCAGCTGCAGCCCCTGCCCAGCCCGCCCGACCCGGCTCAGCTGCTCCTCTGCTCCAACGCGGCCTTGGTCTGTTCCTCGCTCTCGCCTGCTGCTCTGGCCTCCCTGGTCCCTGAGCACGGCACTTCCCGCCCTTCCCAAAGAATGGTTTGCCGGAGGTGCCACAGACTCCCCAGGCGGCTCCGGGGCTCGCGCGGCGGCCCCCGGCCGAGCCCGCCCGCGCCGAGCCCACAGCACCGGGACGCGCTGCCCTTCCCCTCCCGCCGATCCGGGGAGGGAAAGCTGCCCGCTCCCCGGGGGAAGCTGCCGTCCCCCACGGACCCTGTCCCTTTCTACCCCCTGCAGAAGCCCCGGTCCCCGCGCCCGCCGCCGCGGGTGGCAGGGCCAGCGATGTCAGGAGCGGCCCCTGCGCCACCGGCCACTCCTGCTTTGACTGATACATACATTTTCTGCCTATTATACATATATATTGGTTTTCAGGGAGAAAAGCATTTTTTGCTTTTAGCACACTTAGGAGTTTAAATAAAAACAAATATATCTATATTGACTGTAGTTATTATGCTTGGTTTCATAGGGAGTAAGTGGTTCAAATAAAAATAGAGTGGTTGGAGTGAATGTGCATCAGTTCCAATAATAACACAGGCAGCTTCAAGAAGCATGTAAGTTTCATTTAATGTGCACTGGGCTTTCAAAGAAGAGGCAAGAAACATTGGGTTAGAACAGCTTTTAGTCTACATTTTCTATCTAAAACTTCTGCGTTTACCAGATTTCTGAAATAGAATGAAAGTCCATAAACAAGTGGAGAGAGGGGTTTGTTAGGAGGCCAGAGGGGTGTTACAGAGGGAGGAAGTGATATACAATAAAACACGACCCTGAGGTAGAAACTCCCAACTATAGTATCTCTCTCTCTACAGTTACTCTCCTATGTGTGGGATTATCTCCCTGCAGAAAGACTGGGCCTCAAACTGGAGTAAACAAAAACTTGATCTAACAAAGGGTTGCAGGTTTTGAGAAAACCACCCTAGCTGAGGGCCAGTTCTCAAAGGGAAAATTAAGAACAAATACAAACTGGGAGCTTAACAATTTTCTTGGGTCTAGGCCATATCCCCCAAGAAATGCTACAGGAAACTAGGAGAGAGGTGCCTTGGGCAGGATGCAGAGAGGCTTTCTGCCCCTGGTGTTATGAATGCAGCAGTTACTACAGTCATAATAGCTCCAGGTTAAATAAACACAAAAGGAAAAAACATCTCTTTAAGATATCAGATGTTCTTTGGAAAGCATCAGGGAAACAATCTAAGATGCAGTGATTCATTTCCAGGAATGGTTGTTGATGGTGAAGGGATCAGTTAAATCCAGCACCTCTGCTTCCCAAAATTCTAAGATAGACCAAAGCTGGGACTGTAATTCAAGATGTGCGATGGTCTTACTCTGGGTAGTGCAAGACGTATCTGGGGGTGAGGAGCCATTTGGGAGGCACCAAAGAATATGGCCATTACTTCACAGTCTGTGAGTCTGTATGTTTTATCTGTTTCTGTCTTCACTCCTCAGATTTCTTCTACGTCCTTCGTGAAAGGAGGACACTGCCTGCGCATTGGATCCCCTGCTTCAAGTACCCACTCACACCTGATGGCAATGAAAGGGGATTTATCATGGGATGAGAAACATGCTAGAGGAGAATGCTCTCACTGTGCCTTTAGGATGGGCCTTTGAGGTAAAGGATGGGATCCCATCTCCCACAAAAGCTCCTGGAAGTTCCCAGCTCTGAGGCCATCTGTTTCCCATGGGACCATCTGTTCCCAGTGAGCAACACCCCAGGAGAGTGTGTTTATCAAGACTAGCAGGTTGAAGCTTGGCAGGATCTGCAAGTAAGCAATAGGAGGCCTTTAAATGCAGACTTTCTATTTGCAGTATGTGAAGCCTGCATGTGTGTGTTTCCTCCAACCACCCATATACCACAGGGGAAAGCATTCAAAAACAGGATCCAAAAATAGAAGAAACTGTGTGACTCACAGCCCTGCCACCCTGAGTTGTATGCTCAGCACAAATCCCAGGCAAAGCAGCTTTAGGAGCTACGGACCCTCCGGACTCAGAGCTGCAGGTGACCCCAAAGGAAAACCTACACTGTATACATATAACAATAGATTACGTGCTAAAGGCACCTCACTCAAAATGCTCTTCCCTTCAAATGGGCGCTGTTCCAACACCACACTCAGAGGGTTTGGTTCTGCTGGCTGTGTGGGTCTTTGGTGAGAAACAGCTGAGAGGACCAGCTTCCTCTGGTGTGCAAAGCACAGGCCTGGCTGCCTACAAGGATTACAGCATGACACGTAAATAAAGAAGTATTAACACCACTGTCCTTGGCCACATTTCTATTTCCCTAGGATTTTCAGCTAAGAAAGTTATGCTTTACTTCTGTTCTTAAATGTATTGTGTTCAATATCATCATGGTCCTTCCACACGACGTGCATATTTCAGAGGTCACTGAATTGGGTTTTTGTCTACAGAGAAAAAAGGTACATGAGAGTTACCAATCTTTGCCTGGGTAATACTGACTTGTCAGATAAACAGCAACCAGCTGAACATTTTCTCAAAAAATTGTATTTCTAATAAAAGTATTTTTGGCAAGTTTCTTTATTTTTTCATTGTAAAACTGTCCAATATTTCAGTATATTTTGGCCTCTTCTGTAAGAACTACAAAGGATAAAAATTAGTTGTTTTAAAGCAAGAATGAAAAAAAAAGTTAGGATTTTCTTTGCCAAACCCCGTCTTGAAGACAAGTGTCAGTCAGAAAAGATAAGTAAAAATTTCAGCAGGGCAAAAAAGCTCATTTCATGATCAGCTCCAGCCATTCCCTTTTGCACCATGTTGGCCAGGTGAACTGTGTGATACAAATAGCAAACAGGTTTTCTGTGTGTACTCATGTCTCTCTCTAGTGGAAAGCCCTCATCACTACACAAATACAGATAAGAGGCATGGACTCGTCAGTTCAACAAGGGGAGACCTGCACCCCACAATACCTCTGCATCTTGGGGGCTGATGCTGCCCCATGGTTGGGGCAGAGCTTTCCCACCTTGAACAGGAACCCATTCTTTTTGCCCTTTGCCCCCAGGCAGTGCTATGCTATGCCTTAACTTAACCACAGTATCTTGGAGAGGGGGAGACATTAGTGTCATACCCAGAGATAAACCAGTACCAAAAAGGTTTTGGCATTTAAGGATTTGAGTCAGATCCACTGGCACTGCAAAGGACAAAAATAAAAAAATCTTCAAATGCCTTGTTATATGCATTTCTAGGTAGGAAACTGCACAGAAAGGGGGAGGCATCATCCAAGTTCTCATGGCAAACCCTTGGAAATGCAGCCAAATACCTATCAGCTACCAGCCCGCACTGCCCAGCTCCTCCTAACCCCTAGGGACAGGCAGGCCACTTGCTCTGGCAGAGCCCACTGGCCTCAGCTTGCCAGTCCCTACTCACATCCCTACACAGCCATGGAATCTTCACTTTAGGCTCTGATGAAGCAGTTGTGAGCCTGCTGGCGGGAGGCACACGCACCCCTGACCCTTCTCGCACTGCAGCCAGCGCCGCTGCAAAGCCCCCAGGGAGCGTGGCACGGGGTCCAGCAAACTGTGTTGAGCCTCATGCTGGTGAGTGCCAAGCAGTGGCGGCCCCCGCCGAGCAGATGTTGTGCTTGCACATGGCTGGGTTTTCCTTTCTGGGGTGACAAATAAGCACCATTCATCTGGCAGAGATGGGAGCTGTACAGCACGGAGAGGGTGGGTCATGCTTTGCCCTTTGCCTCTACAGGGCTGGGGGAAGCCAGATGCTCTCTGCTTGCCAGGGAATTGCTCCCTACCTTGCCAGGCCTGGCTCAAACATTGTTGCCCCCATTTATTCACAAAGGGGCAATAGTCCTGTATTGCATTTGCACAGGATAACTGTGGAGCACTATTAACCTGGAAGCTGCAGAGTCAGCACGAGTCATCCAGGGGCCCTGTGAGCAGCCTGCACTTAGACTGGCCACAGACTGCTTTTCAGCACACAGGGACCTTGTCAGTGGCAGCACTGGGGTCCATCTCTGTGTTGTGCTGGGCCTGAGAGCCCTGCCCCAGAGAAACCATGGGATGGCTGGAGGAAACTCCAAGGGCTTAGCCATGCAGCTGGGGTGAGCAGCCTGTGATGACACTTAAGACCCAGATTTTCTTAGGAGTGCCAAGTGCTGCCATGTAGTCTGTAAAGGCTATTCTGGCCTGTGGGCTTCCCACTAAGCTGTTTATCTCCTGCAGCATTGCCTCAATTTCACAAAGGTGGAAACTGAGAGATGCTAAAAGCAAAAAGCCTCCATTATAACTGCAAGATGCCTAACTGCTGGCTGACTTGATGAACAGATGTACAGAGGCTTGCTAGGTCCTGCTGATGGAGGGGCATCTGCAGGTGCTCCACAGTTGGGTTAGCACTAATGAAGCACTCCAAATAACTGGGCACTTCTGAAAAATCTGGCCTAAATGATGCACCTGGGGTGGCAAAGTGTGTGTGAGGCATAGCTGGGAGAAGCAGAAGTCTTCAGGCAGTTTCCCAGGTCTAAACACTAAGCCTTCTTTTCCTATGAACCCACATTTGACTGAATACATTGTTATCACTGGCTTCCATGCATACACTAACCTGCTTTAACAGAGTTTTAAGCCCTTGGAGT
This sequence comes from Gymnorhina tibicen, assembly GCA_013399875.1. Lineage (NCBI taxonomy): Eukaryota > Metazoa > Chordata > Aves > Passeriformes > Artamidae > Gymnorhina > Gymnorhina tibicen. The sequence continues at coordinate 1,263,565 of VXAZ01001670.1, forward strand.
TTCCTGCAGCCTCCAGCCATCCCATGGTTTCTCTGGGGCAGGGCTCTCAGGCCCAGCACAACACAGAGATGGACCCCAGTGCTGCCACTGACAAGGTCCCTGTGTGCTGAAAAGCAGTCTGTGGCCAGTCTAAGTGCAGGCTGCTCACAGGGCCCCTGGATGACTCGTGCTGACTCTGCAGCTTCCAGGTTAATAGTGCTCTACAGTTATCCTGTGCAAATTAACACAGATTCCATGACAAAAATCAGCACTGTGTTTCTAAGTAACTCTATGTATTTCTAAGTATTTCTAAGTATTTGATCTATGCTGGGAGGAGGGCAGTGGGTGCAACTGGGTAGTATGGTCACCAAGGCCCTTGAGCTAAGCAGCACCCTCAGTGCCCTCTGCTTATGCCCAGCAAAGCTGAAGACTGTAATATACTTTACTCAGGAGAGATGACTATCACGTATTAGGCATGAGCTTTGAACCAGGGAGTAACAGGCATAAAGCTCTTTACTCATTTCATTTAAGATACAACATCAAGGGGCTACTGAAAACAAAATAAAAATATTTCAGAGAAGTCTTGAAATCCCCCCTACTTTGCCTGTTAAAAATTGGCTGAAAGTGATACCTTTGATTGCCTAATTTGTAATATGCCTCTAAGATGGGATGACAGCAGTGACTGTCAAGGCATGAACGTCCTTTTCTTGCCTGCAATATTTGTCTTTTACCAATAAGCTAATTGATTGAGCTTGGCTGTTGAAAGCCCTGAGTTTTATCCACAATGAACCTTGTATGTGTTTAATACCTATCAGCTAGGGGTCAAAAATGAAAGGTATTTAATCTCCTCCTCTCAGTCCTAGTCAGAACGATTTTGAAGTGATAGGTTTAAGGGCCCACATCAATTTTGTCTCCTAAACAATTGTTTCCCCACATTCTTTCAGTTACACTTTATCTCCAACAGGATCTAAGCAGCAGGTATTGAGCCTGACTTTAAATCTTGTCAAGCCCTAGCTTTCCCTGTGGCAATGCAGAGGGAAATATTTAGTGCCAGCCACTCTGCCACTTCACCTCCTGACACAGTATTATTTCATCGTAACCCGTCCAGTGAGCAAATTGCCTCTTTGGCCCCCTCGCTGTCTCCGCACAAGGGCTGGGCTATTGATTGTGACAGCGTGCCAGTGCGCACAGGGTGATTCCTGAAGAGGAGGGATCGATGGGAGCGTAATTGCTACCTTGTCGGCAGCAGCTGGGCAAGAGGGGCTGGAACAAACAACTCAGTAGCAGAAAAAAAGCTGACGCTGCTTCTGGAGCATCTTCTTCTACCATGGGGCAAGGGACACAGCTAAACTGCTGCTAGGGGAAAAGGCATCAGTTATTCCCATGTAAGTGGTTTTGCACTTACAGAGCCACTTACAGAGAATTAGAGAGCTGCAGACAAGGGGAAAGAATGGGTGAAGGACTTGTATCTAGAAAGGAGCCATCAAATTAAGAGTTGGTGGAAAAAGTGCCATGGCACTGCAGATTAGTTTTTTCTCCAAGGTTCATGTGCTTTGTAATCACAGAAAACAGGTCTGGAAGGGAGACTTCATGGGTCATGTAACCCATCCCCCTGCCCCAAGCCATGACCAACTATACTTACACCATTGCAAGACTGCAACCCTGGCTCGGGGCAGCACACAGTGGTATAAAATGGACCATAAACCAGCACTGTCACCTTTAACACAAAACCATAAGCTTCTGTACTGTAGACTGTGCAGAGACTGTAGTGTACAGAGTGACCAAAATCATGACAACATATTACATGTTGGTGAAATCCACTTTGTAAGCAACACCTCTTTAAAGCACCTATTAAAGTGCCTCAGTGGAATATTTTCCAAACTTTGCCTCAGAGAAAGGCATAAGCTCAGAGGAGTTTCCACTGGAAGCAGCTCCTTGCAGGAATTGAAGCCTGCTTTCAAAAGTTGGGGATACTGGGCTAGGTTCTACCACTTTCTTCTCTGTTTTAATTCCATTGCAATGTCACAGATTAATTTCTGCCACACTGATGATGCAAAGTCATGGCATTAGCAGCTCTCAAATCTGTGTGGAAAAACATGTCTTCAAAATTCAGCAGTGATCTCATGCCAGCAAGCAGACACTCATCTGGCCAGGGTCTGAGGTGACAGTCCTTTTTCCTTTCAACTCACATTACTGTTTTTCTCACGAGTAGCATCCCAACTTATCACAGCTTCATGTACTGCAAAAGATAATGTTTGTTCTAAGTGCTTCTGTTGTCTTCCTGGCAGGGACTGGCTGGGAAAGAGCCAACACATTGCTGGTTATCTCCATATCCACCTGGAAGTGGCAGGACCAGAAGCTGTGGAGCATCAGGCTTGGCAGAGGGCAGGGAAGCAGCAGTGCACTCCAACCACCTATGGTGAGACACACAGAAGCTACGCAAGGAAGGCCAGTATTGAAACAGCAGCAGTGGGGTGAAGGAAAGCACCAAAACTCAAGTCTCAGCAGCTTAGCTTTTTTCCAACCTAATGTTCAACAAGCACAGAAGAGAACAGAACCCAGACAAATCTGAGCTCGAATACTCCCCTGTTGGAGAGCCTGTCTGCGGTACAGCTCACTCCACAAAGACAGAAATTGCACATGGTCTCTTGCATGAGGATCATATATCTTTTGTCTCTTCACTTGTCGTGTCACATCATCCTAGGGACTGGCACAATATATCCCCATATGTGGAGATTGTGTAGAGATGCAAAGTCACTTACTAAAAGAGATTTGTTAACTCCCCAACTTCCCCAAGCTTTATCCAAGTCAGGAACAGACAGCAGCAGGGAGTGGAAGGAGGCAGGCATGTCACTTCATGTTTTGATCAAAGATTCAAGTTTGTTACTGATTCATCCAAGCCCATTTACCTCCCTTCCACCCCTGAATTCTTCCCAGCATCACTTATTCTGTCTCTGGTACTTAAACATCACGCCAAAGAATTTCCTCTTCAAAACTGTGCTATGAGGAAGCAAAGGCAGTGTATCGCTCTGAGAAACTCCATCTTTTCCATCACACACTTGCCTCCTGCCTTCAGGCTCAGCTTGCAGCAGAGAACAACTTTGTCATCACTTGTAAACGAAATGCCTTAACGCAGATCTCACACAGGAAGAATAAATACAAATTGCAGTGCTGTTTCACAAAGTTACTTCTCTGGTGTTCCCAACAGTATGTAGAGTTTACCTGGTGCTTTGTCTCCTAAGATCTCAAAGCAGCAGACTTGCTGTCAACTCGATCAGGAAAAGGGCTTCTCCCCACACCTCATTCCTAGAATGAGATTAACAGCCTAGAACAGACTTCAGAAAAGTTAAAAAGAGCTTGAAATAGCAGTAAAGCTCTGTTGGGTGTATCTATGTTTATGATAGCAATTAACAATATCACCATTAAGTAACCACTTTACTCTGCACTGGTGTGGCCTCACCTCGAGTGCTGTGTGCAGTTTTGGGCACCAAATATAAGAAGGAAATAAAGCTACTAGAGAGTATCCAAAGGAGGGCTAAGATGGTGAAGGGTCTGGAGGGGAAGCTGTCTGAGGAGTGACTGAGGTCACTTGGTCTGCTCAGCCTGGGGAAGAGGAGACTGAGGGGAAACCTCACTGCAGTTACAGCTTCCTTGTGAAGGAAAGTGGAGATGCAGGCACTGATCTCTTCTCTCCAGTGACCAGTGACAGGACCCAAGGGATTGACATGAAGTTGCATCAGGGGAGGTTTAGGCTGGATATCAGGAAAAGGTTCTTCACCCAGAGGGTAATTGAGCACTGTAGCAGGCTTTCCAGGGAAGTGGTGACGGCACCAAGCCTGACAGAGTATAAGGAGTGTTTGGACAACACTCTCGGCCCATGTGTTAGTTTGGGGCTGTCCTGCACAGGGCCAGGAGTTGGACTTTGATGATCCCTGTGGGCTCCTTCCAGCTCAGGATATTCTATGATTCTATAATTATACTTAACAATCATATAATAGCAGAACAAAAAAGCAATCATCTCCAAACCTTGGCAGTCTCTCTGAAGAAGAGGTAAGGTGTTANATGCAGGCACTGATCTCTTCTCTCCAGTGACCAGTGACAGGACCCAAGGGATTGACATGAAGTTGCATCAGGGGAGGTTTAGGCTGGATATCAGGAAAAGGTTCTTCACCCAGAGGGTAATTGAGCACTGTAGCAGGCTTTCCAGGGAAGTGGTGACGGCACCAAGCCTGACAGAGTATAAGGAGTGTTTGGACAACACTCTCGGCCCATGTGTTAGTTTGGGGCTGTCCTGCACAGGGCCAGGAGTTGGACTTTGATGATCCCTGTGGGCTCCTTCCAGCTCAGGATATTCTATGATTCTATAATTATACTTAACAATCATATAATAGCAGAACAAAAAAGCAATCATCTCCAAACCTTGGCAGTCTCTCTGAAGAAGAGGTAAGGTGTTACAGGAGGGTAAATCTAATAGAAAAGAACAAAAAGAAGGTAATAAAGTAAACCCGGGATGAGTATTAGCATACATTTATTGGAAATTCATCTAGTACAGGACTCAGAACTAAAGCACTTATTTCCTCTATTTGCTATAAGTTATTATATTTTCTGGGACTAAATACAGAGGAAGATGCCCATGGAAAAACAACTCCCCAGGCTGGAGAGGACGGTATGTTTCACCCATTAATAGGGTGGCCAATCTGCACCAGTCTTCTAGCCAAACCAAGCATAATTCCTCATGGAGATTTGGCAGTGATCTCATACTCACTATCACACCATGTTTAGCAAAAAAATCCAAATGGATTGCTATTCATACATCAGATGGGCAAACAGACACCAGCTGCAGTGTAACCCACTTACTCGGAATTAGCAACGACTGTATTGCAATTCAGGCTTTGAGCTTTTCTAAAATATAAGCAGGGAGAGACCATCATAATGTCTGTGATAATGACTGGGTGTGTGGATCATGGAGCTGAAAATTATTTCTCCTAAACTCCTTTCTTAGAAGAGGACATGTGTTCAGATTTGGCTGGTTGGTCTGAAACTCTGCCTATGTTCATTCATCTCTGGTACATATCCAGTTTGTGTGCTGGGACGTATCACCATGCTGATTTTGGTTCAGCAATATCACTTCAAATAGATAAAAAGCACAACCTTAAACTAACCTTCCACTGCTACATTATTTAATAATTTAATAACAATTATAATTTTGGAATTACAATTATACTATATAGAAGCCTGGATAAGAATGCCAATTTGGTTATACACTCAAAATATCTCCTCTTTTCAGGAACACAAGCAAGTTTCTATTATAGATTCACATTATAGGCCAGATCTTCACCTAGCATAAACTGGCAACACCACTGTGCTGTACCAATTTACACCTACGGCAGATGTAGCCCAGTGACTTTAAAATAATCAGATCAGCAGCCCCATCCACAGCACTAAGCAGAACCATACACAGGGATATATTACACATGCCCACTCACTGTGGGTTATGTATTTACAGAGCAAGCTAAACTGAAAGGAGTTAAAACTGTGTACTGTGATGCATTCAGTCCTTCGATGTGAGCAACAGGGGTGATGGCAGTGTTGTATTGGAATTGGATATGAAGGCATGAACGTGCAGACATGGCTAAGTGTGACAGCTGTGCTAATACTTGGAGACTCACGTAATGCAAAATGTACAGAATTTGTGATTTTCTTGCACTGAGAAAAGACATTCGTCAGCCTCAGCTAAAGGTTATTGGTCTCTGAGGGCAAGGTGGGGACATATACATCCTTCCTTGCAAACTGCACCTGGGTGTAGTAGGAAAAATGTTGATATGTCCCCATAACTTTATGGGCTAAAGCAGCAGTTTTAATGGATTCCGAATCAGATGAATCCTGGCCTTCCACATTCAGGACTAGGTCAGCATCCTAGTCTCACAGGAGAGCTATAGACAGAGCAGGATGTAGCCTTTCTCATATGCTGCTAGACAAGATTAACAAGAGAAGTCCAAGTTTGCATCAGCAGAGCACACCTTGGCTCCAGCTCTTAGTCAGCATCCCACTCTGTCTTTTCATCCCACACAAGCAGCCTAGCACCTACAAATACCTGCATAGGGAAAACCACAGCTTGCAGTATTTGTGCAGCCTACCTGACCTGGCTCCTGTGAGAGCACGAACAGGTACAATCAGGAGTGCTGAGCACTGAGAGTATAGCTTTGCCTTTGAATCTAATTAGCAATGCAAAGTTGCACTCGCAGCAGAGCCTGCCTAACATACGAAATAAAAGCGCCCTATTTCTTAATGCTCTTATTAGCACTAAATACCTTCCCTCTCTACCCAGACACATGGCAGAGAGGGCAAGAGATGAGGGCTCTAGCCTTTGTGCATAATCAGGTGGGGCGAGCTATCTGACCCACACTTGCCTCTGCCTCCCCCTTTCCAGTTAGTGCTTTCATCATGTTGAGCTCTGGCGCTGTGGTTTCCAGGCGAATTTCCACTCAGTGCTCAGAGAGCTGAAACCTTTAGATTAATCCCAGATCTGTCAGCCTCCATCATTTTCAAGCAGGGCTGTGAGCTGCAGGGCACTCTCTTACTTTCTCTAGCACTGAGGAGCCTTAAGCCTCTTGCTCTCACTCTCCTGGAGAGTGGGCAGCTCCATTCTTCTCCCTCCCCAACCTGAGATGACCTGAGTCTGTGGCCAGTGTGGTTGCAGCAGGATTCTCTGCGAATCAGGTGATTAAACTGTTTCCTCTCCCTCAATTTTGACTTGATCTGCAAAACTCCAAGTCAAATAGGAGACAAATGCTGCCAGCAATCCCCTTGTTCTCTTACACATGGTTGCCCCAACCCCTAAGCTGCAGCCACTCTGGCTGGCACCATAACTCTGCTTGTTTGCTGCAATTGTGGAAATGAGCCTAAATACCCCACACAGAAACTCTTAAGCCATTTCACTGATAGTTTAACACTCCTCCTAGGCTAAACTTGAGATTTTGCTCAGATCTGTTTTGGTTAGACTGAAATTCTCTGATTCATCTGTTAGTGATCAGCTGCCAGGGGAATTTCTTTCCCCTGCTCCAGCAGACTATCATTGCCAGTTATCTAGCCCCCATCTTTAAAACCATGCTCAGCAGTCATTCATGGACTTTGCATCCTTTCCTCCTGCTCACTTCTGTCTTGGTCATTTTGCCCTGCTGCAGGCAGCAGCAATGGCTGCTGAGCAGAAGCTGAAGTACCTAGAACTAGAGTGTCTAAGACAGCATGGTTCAGCATGGTTCCCAAGACCTTTGTGCTCACAAATCATGCACGAACCATGAGAACTATGAAGAACACCTCCAGGAAGCTCTTAACCTGCTGGAGATGCTGCATAGCTAGTGCAGCACCAGCAAAACCCTTGTAAGATCAAGCAGAAAGGACTGAGGATTTGTAAAAGTACTCACCGAAGACTCAGTTCTCGGCTCAGCGCTGTACAAAGCACAGGCAAATAACTGGTCTCCACTGCAATGACCTATAATTCACCACAACACTTCTTTCCAGCCTCTCCCCGTCTCTGGAAGTGAGATATGCTTACTCAATCTGCAACTGGCTCTGCTGGATTTCTTCCCATGCTCTCTAGTGTGGCATGGGGATAAAAGTCTGCGAGAGGCTGAGCGCTGCAGAAGTCACCACTGGTAGAGCAAAACAGTCCTGATCCTGACTGGTAGGCATTAATGTCATCATTCTGGAAGCTGCAAGGCTGGTGTAAGGAGCTGGTCTGAACCAAAGCACATGTTCCCCTGTATGAGCCTGAAACTTTCTGAATCCCAAGGACCAAGGCTTTCCATGTCTGTGACAGCCCTGCTCTTTGACCCTACCAATGCCAGGGAAGTGACGGGCAAAAAGAAAAGCACAATGCTGAAGCCCATTGAGGGGGCATGAAATGAAGTAGAAATAGAACAGTGAGGACTTGAAAGGTCTGTCCCTGAGAAAAAACATGGCATACATTAGGAAAGCCAGAAAGTGCAGTGCTGGTAGCCACTGCCCAGGATGCCAGGACTTTTTCTGGGGTCCTTCCCTTCACACAGGTGCTGAGATGGGCTAAAGAAACCTGGGAGGGGCCCCTTGTGCTGGACACCAGGCAATGCCCCTGATACCAAGCACCCCTAGGAAGAAGAGCAATCCTTGCCAAGGGTTTCAACAGGGACTATTTGAAACTTCAGATACAGCCCAGGAAGCAAAGCCCGATACACACATTATCTGGGATGCTGAGGAAACTGTGGTTTGCTCCAACCCCAGAGGAGCAGATGATTACCTAACACTGCAAGGAGATCTCCCAGCCTGCAGGCCCTACAAGCCAGCCATGGGCAGCTGTGATCCTGCCCTCTGAAGCCCTGCCAAGCAGGGCAGGAGAGCTCCTCAAGGTGCCAGGCTCACTGCTTCAGCAATTATCCTTTCTGTGGGTACCTCCCCCTCAAGTGGGTATCTCCTCCTTGTGTGTGGAAAGAGGAGATACTCTGGTGCTGGTTGCTGTGGGAAGAGTTTAACCCTTCAGCTCATAACAAATCCCATTGTTCCAGCACCCTGGCTAGCACTCCCTCCAGCCTATACCTCCTGAATCCCTTTTGAGAGCAGCTGAATCAATGTTTGACCTGTACAAACAGCTGCCTGACTGCAATTTGGAAGGGATTCAGATGGGGATTACGGCAAGGCAGTGGATAAAAATCTATTACATGGCAGTATTTATTTTAGATCCCTGTAGCACTCAATGTGAACTCCAGCAGCATCTCCTGTTCCTTATTCAGTGGCACAAGTGCGAGGGATTGAGAAGAATCACTTTCAGGAGTGTGTGCTGCACAGCAGTCAGAGGAGAGGACCAAGATCCAAACTGAGTACAAATTTCCAAGCCAGACTTACCTCGCTCCACAGTGGATGCTCCCAGGAGATGGGAACATGTTTAGGTTTCAGGAGGATTTGATATTGGTAAAATTGCATCACTTTGATAGCCCTAAGGGCCTGTGCCAGCTCTGGTTTACCAAAGACCAATGTTTCTGGCTTAGTGCAGCTGCATCCAAGATCTAAATCCAATCCTGTCTTCTCTCTTTGGGCACAGAAATGATCCAAGCCCCGAGTCAGCAGCAGGACCTGAGGAGGAGCTCTTGCGTCTTGGAGCAACATTGCAGCAAGCCCCACTTTGTTGCTCTCTACTAATAGCTTAGCAATGAAGGGAGTAGTTCAGGCAAGAGGTCGTAGGTTCCTGTAGGTGGCAATCTCTGAGATGAAGTGTCCCAGGAACAGGACTGCAAACAACCCACTCAATGCCCACAGGGGTCACCACCAAACCACCACTGTTGGCCCAGCCTGGCCAAGCTAGTCAGGATGGTACTCATGCCTGGGACAGGCATGAGTACCCTCAGTCCTTTTCCAGTGTACATGGACACAGGCTGCTGGCAGGAGGGAGCACCAGGGTAGTGCTGAGAGATGCCAGTGACTTAACAGGCTGTGACAGGGCTGTCCAGCAGCAAAGAGAGGCAGAGAAGCCACCACTCTTGAAAAAGAAATACAGATAGGGGAGCGGTCTAAAGAGACTGAATTGCCCATCCCCAGCTTTGCCTTTTCTTGTGTTAAAAGTACCAAATTTTCATCTGCTGGAGGTACACCACGTGTCGAGGGAGACAGGTGTCTCTACACCAGTGCTGCAATATTTTCTCCACAGGGTGATTGTGCTAAGAGCAAAATGAGCACTGGCCAAGGCTGCCACCAACAAGGCAGCGCATGTAGGCTCCCAATCCCTGGCAGCAGCATTTATTTCTGGGCTGAGTGATGCAGAGATGACAGGAAGAAATGGACTGGAGAAGGGCTGGAGGAGCCAGAGCTAGTTTGGGTGGCCCTGGTGATAAAGGACCTGCCCTGAGCACAGCCACAGACTTCAAAGCCCAAAGTGGCTGTGTCCTAAGCACTTAACAACTCCCTCTGGGGACTGCTCACATGGCTGGATCTGTTCTGGAGTCAGCCCCATGCCAGTGAATGAAGCTTTCCCATGAGGTGCCAGCACAAATAAAAGGTAGCAGAGCCTCCTCTTCCTCAGCTTTTCCATGGGCTCTGCACAAGTCACTGCCCCTCCTGTGCAGCTGTATGGGTGACTGTCTTGATGGACAGGCTTCAAATTAACCAGCATTGCTGGGGCCTGGGATGCTGGGTCGTTTTCTCAGCTTAGCATTTTGAACTTTAGTTTAAATTTTGCTATCTGTAGTCCAGAGATAAGCCTGCCCTACAAAGATGCCGTGAAACTTAATGAATGGAAAGCTTGCAATGTGCTTTAAGATCACAAGGGAGAAGATACAAGAGATGGGAAAAATATTGCAATACATGTAACATTTTATCAGATTATAACACATTTTAAATTACTTCATGTATCAATCTTTATATATAAAGATGTGCTCTATCATACATGATTTCTTACAGGACCCACACTGCATTGAAAAGAACTAAACTTCTGGAGGGCTAGGAAGAGGTCATAATTCAGATTTCTGTCCCCTGGACTCATCCCCTCCATATGGTCTTTTTTCCCCCTCACTTCCTTTTTCACTACAATCCACATTTCTGTTATTCCCCATTTCACCCTGTCTTCCTCTGCCTGCTGTTGTGAAGTTATTGCTCACTGGGTTTTGTTTTCATGCAGAAGCCAAAAAGCATAAGAAATAACGTGGGGCCCCAGAGGCAACCACACCAGGATGGCAGCATTCACATCTTTTCTTCTGGATGCTCTGACTGCCTTCAGGAGTTGCAACAGGACTAGGAATCTGTGACTCTCCCAGCTTTGTATGTCACTTCTGTGACCACACAGGCTTTACTACTGGACCAAGCTGAACTCCCCAAGGAGAGCTTCACTTTTGTGTCATGGAAGAGCCTCCATCCTTGTGCATGTAATTTGGTCCATCCCAGTCCCCAGAGATCCTGGCTTACCTGAGCAAGCCCAGCTCTTCCACACAAAGCGAGACACTCAGGTATTACGCTATATTATGGCTAATGAAGTTGCTTTGTTTGTTCTATTACTTAGGGTAATAAGTTAATGTCTCAGAATGCCCTTTAACAGTATTTGTCTTTGTTTATTAAATATTTATTTTGCAAGATAAATGCAGATAAGAGACTCCTAACAGGATTCCTTCTGGGAGGAGAGAGCGCTAAGAGTCACAGAGGATAAAATGGGTACAGAGATACAGGTTGAGTTTTTATCCAGAACAGGATACACGACCCATCCTTTTTAACAGTGTAAAAGATAAAGTTTCAACTTCCTAATTCTCAGAGTTTATTCTCCAGCAATCAAAAGAAAGTGGATGTGACATGCTTAGGGGTCTTTTGCTCCTCTTTGTCTGTGCTCTGACACTCCTTCCCTCCTACTGATGTAAAATGACTGTGCTTCCCAACACAGTGAAAGGGAATCCTATAGGCTGATTGCTCCAAGAAGGATTTGGCAGGGCAGGAGAGGAAAGCAGAATGGCACTGGTATAGGAAGCTTTCAGCAGCAGTATGAAGGGAAGGGAAGAGGGGAGGATCACATGGATGTATAACAGCCAGGATTAGCCTGTTCACTGGTGGACTTGCAGACTCCATACACACCTGCTTAGCCTTTCTTTGAGTAAGACAATAGCAGAGGAGAAATACAGATAAATCATAGAATGTTAAGGGGATGGAATGGACCTTAAAGGTCATCTAGGCCCAACATCCCCCTGCCTCCCACTAGACCAGGTTGCTCAAGGTCTTATCCAACCTGGCTTAATGCAAGAACGTTAGCAGTTAGGATCAGAAGTGAGTACTGTGGGCTATCCCGGAGCTTTGCAGGAAAGTCAAAAACTGAGGAGTCCCAATTCCTCTCCAGTAATGACAGCAGTTTGGTGGGTCCCTGCAGCCAGTCTATGACTCACAGGATCGGAGGTTTTAGACAGAGGAACAAAGGTTTTAGAAGGGACATGCCTGATGCATCCCAGCTCTCTGACCCTGGTGCCTCGAGGAGAATTGGCAGGTTGGGAAATGGTGATGCACTCTTGCACAGCCACATTGTATGAGTCGGCATGAAGATGCCATCTCCTCTCTGCCCATGCACGTGCCTGGCATTTGAATCTGACCTTTCTGGTTGGAGCCCACTGCGGCTCTCTGCAGAAAGAGATTCACCCCCACAGCATCTTCTGCTGGGAGGGTGACTCCCCTGGCCTCTCTTCACTGGAAGCAGCTGTAAGGGAGGAATAGCCATCTCTTCCTGATATGCATGGGAATCAAGCTGAGAGGGAGTGGCATGGATTCAGCCTCCAGCCACCTGCTGTACAGAACGAATGGGCAGATCATTACCCTGAGAGCTCTGTAATTTTGCTTTGCAAATGCTTGCCCGCTGGCACAGAGCCCGAGGAGGGGAAGAGGGAGAGGGTGGTTGCTCACAGCTCTGCCAAAAAGGCACTTTACCATGCATGAGGCCACCAATGCTTCTCCAACCATGAGACCTTGCAGGTTTAACCCTGTCTGCTGCTCCCCAAGCCAGCTTTTTGTAAGAGGGGTGGAAGAGTGGCAAGAGAGGGCAGAGAGGGAAAGAAGAACAAGGAGTTGTTGAAAAGAGAGAAGAAAGCACTGCAGGGAAGGGAAGAGGACTCTGGCTAAGGAAAGGGGTATGTGGAGGCCGTGGAAGTATGTTGAGACAGGATTTCCAGCAAGAGTTGCATGAAAGGAAGAAGATTCCATCCCCAAGGTCTCCTAAGCAGGCAGTCTGTAAGAACGCTCTGTGTAGTAACAGCAAGAGCGTGGAAGAGCCTGCCTGGGACTTGCTGCTAAATGCACCAGCCTGCTTTGTAGGGAAGCCAGTTCACACAGACATACTGTGTGCACCTGCAGCAGCACGCCATTCCTCCTGCCTCCCCTCACCTCCCCAGAGCTTTTCAATTCGTGGACAAATTTCAGCTAAATCTATGACAGGGGTACATCTCTATCTGAGAAGTTTCATGGAAACAGGCAAACCAACAATAGAAGAGAAACCAAGTTTCTGTGAAGAGATGTGAAATGTGAATTCAACACCAGCAGAGAACCCATAGAGGAGAGTGCTTCAATGAACGTGTCACAAAGTTCAAACTCCAACTCTCTTAAAAATAGTTTTTCAGCCAGCAATTGTGCAAAACCACAATTTGAATAAGCTGGATCCCCATGCTCTGCTCTATGCTGATACCTGTTCACCTTCTAATTTTGTTTGAGCTCATGCCCTAGAGATGTCCCCTTCTCTGAGGCGTACATCAGAGATGGCAGCGAGCTGAACCTGCTGAGAACAAGTGTAAACCCAACTGCTCAGCAATAATCTGTAAAGAAACTCTCCCTGCCCTGCAACTCTGAGCCCCCCCACACACTGCCAGAGGATGGCTACTTCCTACAGAGGATCTCTATAGAGAGCTGTGCAGATCTTCCCAGGCAGCAGCGCCTTTACTGCACTGACTTGGATTGCACCAAGAAACTGTGGCAGAGGTATGGCCCAAGAGGTTGTGTGTGGCCAGGCTGCTGCACACCAGAGAGGGAAGAGAAGGCTCTACTGATTTCCACTTCTCCCAGTGTCATCTCCTGATTTCTGCTGCTAGGCCTATGCCCATCCAGGAAGAGGTTTTCAGGACAAAAGGAAAACAAGGCTTGATCCAGCTCCCACTTCTCTAGCAAGCTGGGAAAGCATGTTCTGTTTAAGCATCTCTAGACATTTCTCTTCTACATGCAGGTAGCTCCAAAAAGAGGAACCTTTATGCTTTTCAAATACCATTCCCCAGCCTTGCCTAAGGGCTCTGGCTAAAGTAAGCAACATGCCAACATCAGAAACATCTGAGAAAAAAGTGTAAGTCATGTGGAAGCAGGTCTTTGGTATCTGTGGCCAGATGCTCTCCTTTTTATAGCAAAACACCTGTTTTCTACTTCACAAGTACTCTCAACTTCTAATAGCATAAGCCACAAGAAAACTAGATCCACTCTGGTCACCTGACCTATTGTACCAGCAAACATGCATCCCAATTCTGCTGACACTCTTACTTGCTCCAGTAGCATCCACAACTTACAGTATACTTACTGGGCTTAAAGTCACTTTAAGAAGCAATTTTTAAGGTAATGTGATGACATTTTGATAAGTCACACCACTTTATTACAAATTTGGATGAGCCCTTATTTTTTAAATTATTTCTAGAAGTATAATATGAGTTTTTCAAGCAGCTAGTTAGGGGTTAATGCCCTGAAAAGCTCCAATCTGTGCCCCTTGATCCTACACATATACACGTAGACTTGACTTCAGCATCAGGGTTTTAGATATGAATACGGACAAGGAACAGGCAGAAAGGGGGCATACCCCAGAATGACTAAAAGAGCATTCAACATGTTGGTTGCTGTGATTTTTACTGTTTTTCTTCCCTTTCTCCTGAGTTTTTCATCCAGTTCTCACCCATTCACAGCATGGTGCAGTGGCAGGTGAGTCTTTCCTTGGCAGAGCTGAGAAACTAAAAACCTTAATTTTAGAACTCTAGAAAGAGTCCCTTCAGTCATGCTAACACCACTCAGTGTGATGTTGGAATACAGCTGGGAATTAATAGGTCAGAACAAAAAGTTTTCCCCACACTGGAAAAAAAATATATATTGCTGTTGATTGCTTCATTTCTTTCCAAAGTACATGAGAAAGAGTTCTTGTCAATAAGATTTTAAGAAAAGACAAAAAAAAAAAGAAAAAAGTGCTGAGACTTTCTTTATTTAGTAGCTTCTAAATTTTGGCACAGTTGCTTGCTAAAAATACCTAAATGCACTTATTGGTGTGGTGAGGGAAATTGGTATTCTTTTTACCATCCAATTATCCAAGCAACAAGAGAGGCAGACAATTGCAATTTGATATTCCCTGACAGTCGTCTGCTGAACATAGAGCATTTAAATGCCCGTTTGCAGAACATGTCGAGGAACAGAGTCCAGCTAGTGCGTGGCTGAGGTGCTTGGCAGCGCACCCAGCTGTGCCAAGGCTCAGCCCAGACAGCCAGCAGACAGGGTGCCACTCCTCACCTGAGGCAGGAAGATAGTGCCCTCATTCCCCTTGGGCAAGGCAGAGTGAATGTGGCCACGAGCCACCAAAGACAGCAGCAGGTCATGCACAAGGAGAGGGGACATGCCTGGAGCAAGGTGCCTGCCCAGACTCTCATCCCAGGACACCTCTGAGCAATTGGGATGCACAACGTATCCTCATTCCCGGATTAGGATGCAAGTTAGTTCTTTAGGGAATGTGGGACTATGCTTACTCTGTTTCTTTTAAGCACTGTCCCTGCATGGTGCCTATTAGGCAGTCCCGTACCCAGCACAGCTGAAGACCCAAGCTGTGAGCATCCTCAGCCTGAGGGGGCTTGGTTGTCATCGTCAGCCCTGCTTGGTGCCTTGCATCTCTGAGGAAAGCTGCTGCAGAACTGTGCTGCCCATTGCAACCTGGCTTACCCGAGTTATGTTTTTGGACCAGGATCTAGGGGCAAGTTTCCTTGGTTCGGTTCTTAGTTTCAACCTTCTTTGTGTGACCAATCATCAGAGTTTCCTGGGACTTAGCCTCCCCTTCAGTATAACTACCACTAGTAGTAAGTAACTACCTCCAAGCATGAAGTGGATTTTATGAGTATGCATGAAGCTACTCAGAGCTATTGGTTTAAAGTGCCGAGATGTATCCTTTAAACAGGAGAGCCTTGAACCTAAAGTAGAAACTATTCCTAAAGAGCAGCACAACGACCAATAAGGATTTACAAGAGCATCTCTAGTCACAGCAATCTAGTCTCCCCTTCCAACAGAGTAACAGGGCTTGGGAGGCAGCAAGTGCAATGTCTCGACATTTTGACACGTGACTCAAGATATTCAAGAGAAGAATGTCTAGGTGAACCTACTCTGCAGTAATAACGTTTGGTTAGAAAAACACTTCCTTAAAATAGTTATCATTATTTCATTGCCAAATGAAAGGTGTATTGAGTGGATCCCAGAGGTATTCATTGGAGGGTCCAGCACTAGTCAGTATTCCCATTAATGACTTGGATAATGGAATAAAGAGTATACTTATTAAATCTGCATATGACATCAAGCTGGGAGGGACTGAATACACTAGAGGACAGAAATAGAGTACAAGACAATCAGACCAAATTGGACAAATGATCTGAGAACACAAGATAAAATTCAACCAGGACATATTCCTGTAATTAGACTTAAGCAGGAATAATCAACTTCATAAATACAGAAAAAGGAACAGCTATCTAGGTGGCAATTCCACAAAAAGGAGTCTGGAAGTTGCTGCACACCACAGTCTGAAAAGCAGTAAAAAGCGCGCCTCACCACCACAGGACAAACAAGTATCATATTGGGATTCTAATGTCAGTCTGACAGACCTGTGATGTAGATTTTTCCTTGAAGTGTTATGTCCAGTGTTGGGTGTCCCACTCTGAGGGCCAATAGGAGATAGCCCAGAAGAAAAGAGGAATAGTCAAATGTTTAGGATCCATGGCAAACAAGGGTAGACAGAACAGACAGAGGATATCCAGATAAAGAAATGATGACTGGGGAAGCACAGCATAACAGTTTTCAAATATCTGAACAGCTGCTACAAGGAAAAAAGTAATCAGTTTTCCATGTCCATGGTAAATAAGAGGCAATAAATTCAACTTCAGCATGGAAGATTTGGGCTAATCTGTTAAGAATAGGGAAGCACTGGAATAAATTGCCCAGAGCTCAGTCAAAATATTGACAAAGGCAAAGGAGGTACAGCTGGACATGCCTTGGGCAAAGAGACAGACTAGATGATTTCTCAAAGCCCCTTCCAATCCTATTTCCTATAGCTTTTTTGGTAGCAAGTAGTAGCAAGTCTAAACCAAAGATGTTCACAGAACTCTGCATTCCCCATCGCTCACATCAGGTATTTTCCACAATGAAAAGGAAGAGTTTTGAAGTTTTTACAGTACAGCAAAACACACACACCATTCCCTACCCAGCTTCAGCAAATCTCTTTTCTAGATACGCCAGACACACATTTATACACTCTCAACACTATGCGGAGCAGAGCCTGGAATCTTTCAGCAACAAAACCACAGTCCTTTTCCAACAAGCCTGTGTAACTGTTCCAAGGGGTGACTACAGAGCCTCAGACCCCTGAGGCTGCCTACACATGCCTCCCTCGCTCCATAGCCCCAGCTAGGAAAACTGTTTACATCCCAGGCTCTCTGGTCTGTGCAGTTCCAAATACATAAAGTTTTTGGGGGTTGTTTTGTTTATGTCTTCCTGTGGGAACTTCTCATATGCTAAATCTAATGCACCCACCCAACAAATTACAGTCACATTCTAGAAAGATTATAAAACCCTAAAACCAGAGTCCGTCTCAGATTTTAAGAATAGGACCAATGGCAAATTATGTTTTTAACACCTGTATTTGAAATCGGCCTCCCATCTCCTTACAAAAAGAAGAGAAGTCCTTCTGCTAAGAGCTAGAGCTGTTGCAGGACCTGTGGTGCAGGCAGCTGTGTCAGAGTGTTCTCTTGGAGGGCAGAGTGTGCTCATGGAAATGGGTAGGGAGCATTGTGCGGGGAGCATCATGCCCTGCAGTGCTCCCAGAGGAACATGACATGGGTTATGGAAGTGTATACTACCAAGAGGAGAAAAGTGACCACAGCACTGTAGCTAGTGGAATTAAGGCAAAGACATACTATTTCCTTCTTTAGTGATCATAAAACATTTCTGGTGTTATGATCAGGAGTGCATGAAACACTGCTTCCCATGCCATAGATATGTCTCCATATGGACCCACGGCTATTCTCTCCAAACTGAGAAGGTCATGGTTCCTATTCAGTCCGCCAGCACTGAAGATCATTAAGGCCATTTCTTAGATCAACCATAAAGTCACAGACCAGCACCCAGAAAAGTCAATGGGTAACATATTTTGATGCTGAAGAGCTTCTGAGAGAAGCTGTCAGCTGGCCCCAGTTGTCCCAGCTCCTCCTGCGAGGACTCAGCTGCGGCTGAGGGGTTTTGCTTCCCTGCACTCTGGCTCTGTCTGTCTGGCAGAGGGCTACTGCTGTTGCACACCGGGTGCCCCCTCCTCCTGCAGACTTACAGGAAACGAGGGCATCTCCTTAGCAGCTGCCCAAGCAGGACATGGAGTAATTTTGGTACGAGACAGAATGAGCCCCTCTGCACCTCATCTGGAGCGATGTGGGTCCCTGCAGCCTAAGTGGATGTGCCACACGGACAGGGCACAACTACGCTTTTCTTATCAAGGCACTCAAAGTGGGAACGGGGGCCCGTGGGGCAGAGGACTATCTCTGCAGCTGGCCATTCTTCCTCTCCCATCTCTCGCCCACGGCAACTCCCAGCAATGCTCCCAACACTGGCTGTGCCCCTGCTGCTTGAGTTAATTACAGTAATTATACCTGTGCTCCTCAGCTCCAGCTCACTTCTGTTGTCACTTCCCTGCCCATTCATTTGCAAATCTAATGACTCCATGGATTTTTTTCAAAAGAAAAAGGGGTATGGAGAGCAAGGATACAAATGAAGAAAGAAAGTATGATTCCTGCAACAATACAACAGAAATTGAGTCGCCATTGGGCAGCACCAAGGGTTTTATTTAGTGCCCCTGTGAGGGCTGCATGCTGCTCCCAGTTCTGATAGACAGGCCTTTGCTGGGTTACAGCATTAGAACAAAGTGAGGAATAAAGAAAGAATTGCATCAGCCTCCCCCAGTGCCTGCCAAATTGCCTCAAGATACTGCCTGGTGCTTGAGAGATCACTTGCAGAGAGGCAGAAGAGCTTCCTGGGCATCCAGTGCTGGGTACAGCAGGATGCTCCCATGGGCACAGGCATCATGAACCCCCAGCAACCGCTCTGCTTGGTGTGGGTCCTACTCATTTCTTGGGCAGGTTTTATGGGGACAAGGGGTGCTGCAGGATCAGCTGTGGAAATAGAAATTTCTTTTCATGCCTGGGAGTGACCCTGGAACTGGCATATTTCTTTTCATTCCAGCAGTGACCCTGGAAGAGCCATGGCTAGAAGCATGCACTTCAGGTCACTTGTCTGATAAGGATAGATTTGAGGTCAATCCTTTGAACGCAGAGGGGAAAGAGTGTAACCAGAAAAAATATGGACAGAAATGGCTTTCTAATTGTTTTCAGGTGCTCTGAAGAAGAAGAGAAAGCAAGAAGAGGAAGCTGTGATGTGCCCAGCTGACACTGGGACCAGTGTTATATTGCTGCCAGGCAGCAAAGGAGAGCAGATGGGTTTTGTCACCCAGTACTGTGTACACGGTTTTGAGGAGAAAAATACAAAACTGTTATTTTTGCCTTTTACTGCCAATAGATAGAGACAGTGAAAGAGAGTGAGAGGCAAAGGGACAGACTGGTTCCTTTGCACTAAGTGCAGCAGTTTAATTACACTACACTGAAGCATTTTCACACCAGCCATTACACCAGTTGTTCTGTGTAGCCACACACTTCTGAGCTTGTTCACAGTATCATCCCAGACACCAGAATTTCCCACTGTGTGACGACACTCAGCACCAGGGCTTCCCTCTCTCATTGACCATGCTGGAAAAGCAGCCCAGGGGCTGCAGAAGTCCAGAAGGCTGAGAAGGTTAGGATAAACCAATTCCCTGATAAAGTACTGGAAGTATTTAAGAAGACTGAAAATAGTTGATGTTTCTCATTATCAGAGTAAATGTTTCTTATCACTGTATGCTTTGTGCACAAAATATTTATTGTTTTGCATATCTGCATAGGCAAGAGAGCACTTCTCTGGACAGGAGCAGGAGGTAGAAAGGCCTTTTGAATATCATGGGCAGGAAGAGAGGTAGTCAGGGAAACATGCTGGAACTGTAAAGCATTTCTATTTGCAGTTAATATCCAACTGGAATATTTTTGGTGAAGTGAAAGCAACAAATTCATTTTAATGTAACAGACGGGAAAATGCAAACCCTCCAAAGTAATGCCTTGTTTCCAAGCAAGAAATATGAAATGAATACTGGACTGCAAAACATGTAACTGCAGCAGGGCAAACTAAAGAGTCTCCAAGTCCTTTAGGTGACGTGCTCCAAAGGATTTTCACTCTCCCAGGAGGCTGATTGCTGGGGGAGGAGAGAGAGGACCTACAATTAGGTTGATTAAAATAGTGGTCTCAGCATGGTCTGTTCTCCACTGTTGCCAGGAGACTAGAAGGCTGGGATGAACAGTTCAAACTTTTTGTAACAAAAATAGGTGTTTACTTGAACACCATATGATCTTGGCCTTCTCCAAGGCTTAGCATTCTCCATTAGTTCTCAAGAAAAAAGCTCCCAACCCAACTTCACTTTCTTAGACTTGTGTTAAGATGGATTTACCATGTTCAAAACTGCAGCAATTCTTCCCTGCCTCTGTCTTCCTAGCCCAGTGCCAAACTCCAGGCTCTATGCTAACTGTTCAGTGGCTGTTCTTTCACTTTTTGTAATATTAATCTGGTCTCTAGGGCCAGATCTGGGCCCTAGAACCCAGTAAGCAGGTCAGTTCTAGGTTACTTGTCCCCTCCACAAAATCTACATCTGAAGCAAAGGCTGGGCAGGTGGCTCAGGTGATGGGCGAGGACAATGAGATGGGCAGCCACTCACAGGTTATTTGGTAGACATGCACTGTCCTCAGTCAGTGACTTATGCTGGAAGAGGTGACTGTAATATGTCAGGAAACATAAGATCTTGGTGGAGAAACCAAGCCAGGCTATCTTACCAACTTGCTCCATTCCCCCCCCACACTTTTCCCAGCTGATAGAGAAGTAAAAGGAAACACTAAGTATATTGGTGGGAGTCCAAAGTGAAGCCCTACTTTTTTCAAGTCCCTTTTGGTTAGCATCCTAAAGCATACAGAAAAAAAACCAAAAAACAACAACAAACTAAAAAAATCTGCAGTAGTAGCTGTTCCAAAGTTCTAAGTCTGAAGATCTTTATGCATTTGAAGCATTTGATTTAGGCCCTTTGCTTCAAGGTAGGTCTTGTCTTCCCTACAACCAAGTGCATTAATAAAACTTAACGAATATGCCTTTTCTAGGGCTTTCACTTGTTGTATCTGTTACTACAAAAACTGTACATGCCAAGCAATGTGTTTGCTTTTCAACACCCCATGGATGTTAAAATCCTGAAGCAGGTGGCAAGGGGCTGTGATGGATGGATAGCAGGCATGAGAGAGTATTAGAAAAGAAGGATAGAGATGACAGTGAATGTAGGAGATTGCAAAAGTAGCAGCAAAATTAGCTGAAAGCTGAAGTCCCTGCTACAAATGTACTGTACATGCGGGGTTTGAATGCCAAAAGGAGAGTATCCTTGCTCCTGTTAACACAGCAGCAATCAGGCAATAGCTGGAAAGAGGCATTTAAACCTCCCTGTGTAGCTGTGTTGCAACACAGTGCATAATTACTCATCATGCTCTTTTCCATAGCCTGCACAGGTTGCCTGTTGGAATTCATAGAATCACAGAATTGTGTGGGCTGGAAGGACCCTAAAGATCATCTAGTTCCAACTCCCCTGCCATGGACAGGGACACTTTCCATTAGACCAGATTGCTCAGAGCCTCATCCAACCTAGCCTTGAACACTTCCAGGGATGGGGCATCCACAACTTCTCAGGGCAACCTATTCCAGTGTCTCACCACCCTCACAGTAATGATTTTTTTTCCCTAATATCTAAACCTACTCTCTCTCAGTTTGAAGCCATTCCCCCTTGTCCTGTCACTACATGATCTTGTCAAAAGTCCCTCCCCATCTTTCTTGTAGGCTCCCTTTAGGTATTGGAAGGCTGCAATTAGGTCACCCTGATGCCTTTTCTTCTCCAGGCTGAACAAACCCAGTTCTCTCAGCCTTTCCTCATAGGGAAGGTGCTCCATCCCTACAAAGAACCTGGTGGCCCTTCACGGGATGTACTCCAACATGTACATGGTCCATGTCCTTCTTGTGCTGGGGACCCCAGAGCTGTACACAGCACTACAGGTGGGGTCTCACCAGAGCAGAGCAGAGGGGCAGAACCCCCCTCCTCACCCTGCTGCCCACACTGCTTTGGATGCAGCCCAGGATACAATTAGCTTTCCGGGCTCCAAGAGCTGGGTCATGTCCAGCCTCTTATCCACCAGCATCCCCAAGTCCTTCGCAGCAGGGCTGCTCCCAGTTTGTTCATCCCCAGCCTGCGTTGATATCGGACATTGCCCCAACCCAGGTACAGGACCTTGTACCTGACCTTGTTAAACCTCATAAGGTTCCCATGGCCCCACTTCTCAAGCTTATCCAGATCCCTCTGGATGCCATCCCATCCTTCAGGTGTGCTAACCACACCACTCAGCTTGCTGTTACCTGCAAATTTGCTGAGGCTGCACTTGATTCCTTCATCTATGTAATTAATAAAGATATTAAATAACACTGGTCCCAATACAGACTCCCAAGGGACACCACTTGTCAACTGCTGTACTGCGTAGCCACCTCAGCATGGCTTGGCCACGCGACTCCTTGGATACCATCCAGATCAGGCAAAGAGGAACTCACACAAGTACCTCAAAGTTTCCTGACTAAATCCCATCATGTGCACAAGGCCTTCATAGTCACCACACCAAGCTTGCTGCTTCCTTGCACTCTTGTGGAGAAATGGCACCATTCACAGGGATCTCTAGCCAAAGAAAGAGGGCAAGCAGCAGGAGTGCTACCACAAAGACTGGTTTGGTCCTTAATTTTCAGGTACTTCAGCACATTCAGACTGGACAGCAGCCCCGTTAGTGGCCCTTCCCTGCATTTGCTCCAAGACATACGCCCAGTATTGTGAACAAGGATCTCTGGCAGGCACATCCGGAGATCCTTGGAGGGGCTCAGATGGGAGCATGAAAGCACAGCCACATTAGAGGAGGATACAAACCCACTACTAAAAGCACTAGGAAAAGAGCCTCAGATTTCTCACCAGAATTTTAATAGGATTGTTTCTGCTTCAAAACCACCTTGACTGGATGTCAAGGACACATTATAAAGGCAGGTCAATCCAGGTGTGAAGCAATGTAGCATAGAGATAGCAGCTGAAAGAGTGCCAGGAGCAAAAAACTAAGAACACACCCCAGAACCTTAAGCCCAGCAAGCTCACAGTGGAATTACTAACTGAATTGCTTCCTGCAACCTCAGATGATAATTACTTGCGTGTTTTAATTTTTGTACTTAACATTCTTCTGTCCAAATTAAAGTAAATCTAATTTAATGCCCCCACACAGACTCCAAGCATCTTTTTCCTTGAGAGCTTTTGCTGCTAGACAGTACCTAGAAACAACAGGAGGAATAGTACAATTTTAGCTCCTATGTGGCTTTTGTCTTCATGTTCTGAAGACAGTAAATTGTGTAGCAGGTAAAGAATGGGCCTTCAGTCATGTCTGTCAACTAGATATAGCTATCCACCCTTCAACAAAGGATGTTGGGAGGGTAACAGAGCCCAAAGAGATGCACCACGACATGTTAACAGCATCCAATAGATGCTTCTCAGGTTCATTTCCTGACTCTGTAAGAAGGGAAAGCCAGCCATAGAGCCCAAGGGTGCATTTCTAGTTTACCTTCGAAAATTCCTATCTATTTACAAACTCTTCTTGGATAGCAGCCTCTGAGCCTTGCTTATATTCCTTCCATCTTGGATATTGCTCCTCTGACATTGTTCATTCCTCAAGTTTCCAGAGTCCTTGTGGCTAAGATAAAAAGATGAAAAAGTCAAGATTGCTTTGTAGGGTCTGTAGAACCAAAAGTTGTTATTTAGCATCTTGACATCAAAGTAGCTAGTGAATTAACAGAACTATATATCCAAAACCTATTTTGCCACAGATTCTTATCACTTCATGGAAGCTCTTTGCTTCCACCTTGATGACCTTTGCCACTGATGGTAGGAGAGGAGGACATTTGCCTCAGCAGACAAATGGCTTCACAGATACAGAGGAGTCTGTGAGGTAGGTTATTGAGTAGCTGACACAAGGGGGAATAACAAGAGTATGGGTTATCTTCATAACAAATACAGCATGCCACGGACCTCCATATTTAAGAGCAGCCTCTCAGGGTCAATAGGCTTGGTAGCTTTGGTCAGTCAATAAGACCTAGTACCAGTCTCAGCAAAAGTGTCAGATGCTGCTTAATAAAACATGGTTTATGTTTTGAGTCTCCCAGAGATGTTTCTACTGCAAGCTTCTCCTCACATGACCAAATTCTTTAGAAGACCAGGGAGGAAAAGAGAGGTGCTGGTGAGCCAACAGGCAGCAAGGTTTTTTGTCTGTGTAAGCAATGCATTGATGCACTCAATCAAAATTCTCCTCAGTGACATGGGGTGAGGAGGAATACAGGACAGCAGAGACCTCCACAAAACACAGCTCCCTCCAAGTCTCTGCACTGCTTTGCTTTTCTCACACTTTCTCACATTTGCTCTCAGCTGCTATCACACACCATCCCAGGCCCACAACCAACATACAAGACAGGATGAAGGTCCCCTCATGTACTCATTGTCAGGCTCACAAAGAAGTTCAAGAAGAGATACAGTATAGTATTGAAAAGCCACCACCATCTGCAGGAGCAGCACTTCCACTAGCCACCCTTCCCTTGTTTTTTCCCAAAGAAGCAGGCAAATACTTGCCTTTCTCCAGTTCACCAGACAAAACAACCCCACTCCTTGGGATACCCTCCCTGTTCTGGGCTCTTCCTCCTGCCCCTTCTTCCCTTCCTTCTTCACATTGCCCACGTGTCACACCAAATGAGCTACCAAAGCCTTCAGCAGATGCAAGCCTTCAGCAGATGCCTTCGTTAACTTCAGCAAGAGAAAAGGCAGCCAGAATCCAGAGCTGCAACCTCCTTATAATTTGTAATGAGTTGATGGGAAAACATTTCTGCCTGATTAGAATCTTTAGCGATCTCCTGATTATTATGAGTGGAATCTGGCTGGCCTCCTCTTTTGTCCCAGCCATAACTGCAGGACAGCTTCTAGTACACTGCATGTATCTCTTACCCTCAGCCCAGCCAGAAGGGGTATATTCACTCTTCTCCTTCTGTGCCACACCCTGACAACAGCAAAAGAGAAATACTGCTGGTATTAATATATCAGCCCTTGCTGTAAATCAGCATTAAACTTTCTGCTGCTTGGGAAAAACCTTTAGTCATCAGTGATGTCACCAAAGATGTCAGCCAAAGACACTGAGTCATGTTGCACCAGAGAATGTGCTGTGGTTGGGGGTTTTAAGACCCTTTAACAAGTGCTTGGAACCAAGATGCTCTTTTTCCCTTGTATTGTACCTATTAAAAAATTGTTCAGCTGAAGCAATGAGTACTGTTGAGGGATTCCACTTTCAGAGGAAGACTGCAAAATAAGTATTTACAAAAAAAGCATGCACTCAATACTGCATGGTAACCACAGGGCTGGGGACTCCGAAGACTGAAATGCAGCTCAAGCGCTATCACACTTTCCCCAGAGATCCTCCTTGCTGGCAACTTCAGGAGGAGCCAGAGAGGCCATGACAGCAAATGTTCCATCATCCCAAGGGGGATCCCTGCAGGGTGGGCTGTGGTGCATCTGCAAGGCTGTTCTCTGAATCACATAGAGAGGTTTCTTGTCTTCTTTCAGATTGGAACTACAGATGTCCCCACAATACCCTGTCCCTCCACAGCCTCCACATTTCCCCAGCACTGCAGGCCCACCAGGCAGTGGCGATCGACAGAGGCCAGCCCCTCTCCACCCCATATATAATGTCTGGGACTTTATACATGAAGAATCCTCCACCTTCATCTCCTGTCCATTGTCTCCAACTCAAGACACTCCACTCCTTCTCCTCCAAATTCTTCAGACAAAACCCTTGCAGCCTGTGCTCTTGACTTTCTCTCCAAAAGCCATAACAGACAGCAGTTCCTCTCATCAAGTGATTCCTTCTTCCACAGGGACCAGCAACATCTTTTCTCTGTCTCCTCAACATCCCAAACACCAGGCCATTCAGTGGGAGGGGACAGAAGAGGTTCTCCAAGCCCAAATTATAACACAACTGATGAACATGGCATGGAAATTTGTTTAAGTTAGTCCCTTACAAATACACAGAGGTGGATTTTGAAAAAGGAGTAGAGTGAGAGAGAGAGATTAAAGAGAAGAGGGGAAGGAAGGAAGGAAGGAAGGAAGGAAGGAAGGAAGGAAGGAAGGAAGGAAGGAAGGAAGGAAGGAAGTCCATCAGTCAGTCTTGGCTCCAGCACTGATCCAGCTGATGGAGTGTCCAAGGTCCTAGGGGCACACATCCGGGCTTTGTGGGGGTACCTTTGTACGCGTAAGTTTTCCCCACCCTGGAGCTAAGTTTCACTTTCTATGCAAATTAGTTATAATGCACAGTTCATTTCTTTTTGAAAATGGGCCAGAAGTTTTTGGGGGTCTTTGGTGTCTTCATCCTCCCCTACAGGACTGACCTTTGCTCAGCAGTTCATGACCACTTCTTGACCTCATTCCTGCACTTGCAATGTACTGTGTTGCGATTATCTCCAGGAGCCAGAACAAGGATATTTGTCTGAGAAAAGTGCTGCCCTACCTCCATATGGCCGCTTTCTCCAGCCATGTCGTGTTCTTTCTTGGTCGTTTGCACAGCATGTTCTTACCGGCAGTCCTTGGTTGGCTCCATGGCTATCTGGCTATTGGTGTTTGAGACATACATATTAGGCCCTTATCTTTTGGGCTTCTACAATAACTTTACTGTATTTTTAAAGACACTCTGGAATTTACCTGCAGTTGACTGGAGCAAATGAACTCATCTTGGGAACTGAGATGCCTCATATGGTCTTGGTGATTCAACTCCAGCCCACACAACTTTAGTGCCTAAGATGATCTGGTGATGTGATGGACCCAAGTGATTCATATGACTAGGAAGGCTTGGACAGGACACCTTGGTGACCACTGTGACTCAGTCTTTGCCACTGTTGTATCACAAGGAATGGCTGGGCCCAGAAAGACACATTCAGTTGGTTTGTCACTGTGCCCTGCATTGGTTACAATGGTTTCAGGGTACTCAGTATTTAGTGAAAACAGGCACAGCTGCAATATATGTAAATATGTACATATATATTTATAAATGTTAAGAGATATAAACTTTCTTATTAAAAGTTTAGAGCTGTTATAAACAGAAGTATAAAGTAGGAAAAAACTGCTCCACTTGGCAAGTTTTAGGTGTTGTCCATTTGTGTGGCTTTTCCACTGCCCTCTGGACCAGCCAGGAAGAACTACTTTTAGAGGCTGCAGGCTGGACTAGATGGAGCATTGGTCTAATCTGCCCATTAAGATTTCAGTCTTATGTTAGAAATTGTGGGTTTTAATTGTAACTAGTGCTAATATTTTTAATTCTTTTTTCCATCCATTGTCCTTTAGTCTGTGTAATGCCAGATGTTTAGAGTATGTGGTTTGTCCTTCCAGCAAAAGAGAATATTTGTGCCTGGGAATACTGTACACATTTGCTTTATACATGCAGCCCTGGAGCAGAGGTGGTGAAGAGCCAGCAAGTGCTCTCAGGGACCTCAGCCCAGGACTGGTGTGGATTTCCCCTTGAACCGACATTGATAAAAATCCAAAGCAGAACAGTTGTGCTTACAAGACTCTCACTTCAGGTCTCTTAACTCTGTCCCAAACCTTGCAAAATCTCTGTGCCATAGCACATCCTTCCATGGCCAAACATAAGAAAAATAAATTGAAAGACTGTGTGTAGTGGGATCATCCACTGGCACAGGCAATAACAATATAAACATATCCTGTCTCTTGACACTGGTTATTGAATTTTTAACTCAGGCATTAATACTCAGGACTTGCAATGCTTTCAACCCCTATATATCAAAGCCCTTCTGTGAAATGAGAGATGCTGTGTAGGCTGCTAGGAGCTTAGAGATAACCTGTTAAGATTTGGAAATAGTGGCTAATGTACTCACTGACCCCGCTGCAGATCAGAAAAGTGACAAAACCCTCTGCCCAACATACAGTCAGTTTGGTATGAAGCCCAGAATGGCTTCCCTGGAGTAATGTGATATGTAGTTCAAAAACATCTTTATGTGAATATTGTAGTAACATAGAGCTGCCTTTGTAATCTAAATTCCCCACTTCTTAATATAGTGTCAAGCAGAATCTGTTGTTTGAATCCATAAGGTATAAAATACCTGCCTGAGCACTTCTCATTGCCATCCCAATACAGGCAATGAGGTCAGAGATTAAACAGCACTCTGCTCCTCCCACCTCTTCCATTTGTAACCATGCAGTGTGTGTGTATTTATGGGCAGAGGCTGCAGTGTCCCACTGTGGAGAGATCAGTGGGCAGCTGTTTTCCATTGAACATGTGAGAAATCAATGACAAAATGAGGGTGCTGGTGGAGGCTGAGCCCCATCCTGCTATAATAAACCCAGTCGTCTTCTGTCTCTCCTGGCCAAGCAAGAGCCCTTGACTTTTTGTTCTATGCTTTTAATTTCCTTTTTGCTTCCTTTTCCCCTCCAAACCATACTGTTTTCTCTTAGAACTGCCCACCCCCTCCTTCTCCAACTGTTGTCCATGCTCAAAGTGATTAACTTTGCCCCTTTCTCTGGGCCTGTTCCTCTGAAGATTACTGTCTCATGTTTGGAGTGGATAATCCATCAACCAAATGGCCTACTGCCACCCAGGGGTCTGTCACAGTCCTTTGGCACTAGTGCTAGAAGGTCTCTGACTGCACAACCGGTGGAGCGTGGAGAAGGCAGCGCACTGGGAGCAAAACCAGCCCAGGCTGGAGTTCAGTGTTTCAGCCAGCATGTGCACACATAAAAATGAGCACACATATGCACACTCATACTAGCAGCTCCACAGCCTCAAATCCCAGGAAATGGCTGGAAGAGGAGCACAGGAGTGAATTATCTGTCAGGAGACAACTTGCCTGCTCTCACGCTGCAGTGATATCTGTTACATCAGGAGGGGGAACTCTCCTTGCTAAGAGCCAGGTAGAGTTTTCAGACAACTTATGGAACCTGAATAGTGTTATTATCTAAAGCAAATATGAAAGTGAACTGGAGCTGAACATCATGCCGATGCTGAGCCCATATGCTGTGAGCACACAGGGTTCCCTGAGCCCTGTTCTTGCAATGCTCTAAGAGTTCCCTGTCAGAACTGGTGCTTCTACAGGATGGTTGACAATCTCCTGGCCTGGTGATGCCATTGCAGACTTGGCTTTCCTCATAGCCTTGCCAAAATACTTCCAGCCTGACTGCTGTGCCTGTCCCAACTGCCCAGGCTGAGCCGAGATCTAAGTTACACCACTATTGAAGACTAAGCTATTGGTCTTTGGAGTGATCTAAACCACACCCAACATCCCTCCACAACAAGGACTATTGATAAGCAACACCAATATCTTTACAATACAGCCCAAACCACAGCCAGGTCTCCTTCAGCCTGGAGAGGCAAACCAAGCATGAGAGGAACATCACTGCAGAGCGGGCTGAGAAGGAAGGGTGCAGCAAGAAAAGCAACAGGGAAATGACTCGGCACACGGGTGTACCATGCAGACTGCTTTGGGCAGGTGGGCACAGCCCTACCAGCTTCATGCAGCCAAGATGGAGCAACATCTGCCTTGTGGCTAAAGCAGGGACCGAAGGGAAGCTGTGCCCCACGCTAATTGTCAGTCTCTCCCAGTGCCTTGTTTGCTGTGCCCATAGCACCAGCCAGCAGTGCCATGAAGTGATGGCACACAGGCTTACAGTGCAGCAGAAACTGGGGAAAAATCAGGCTCAGAAAACCAGTTGCAAGTGGCACAAATATGCAAGAAAGAGAGGCAAAGTGCAAGACACAAACTTCTTGATGGGAGTGGGGCTAAGCTGGCCAGGCTGCTGGCAGAGTGAATGGGCATCTGGCTGATATAACAAGCCATTTAAGAAGTCCATTTTCCTCTACTTTTCACCACCTTTTCTTTCTCTTTTTTCCTTTGTGTTTCCTTATTAGTCCATTTTTTAAGGGCAGAGAGCTTATCCCATCAAGCTGCCCTGAGAGGAGGGACTGGGCTGTCTGAACTTCTACCAGTTTCCTACTGACAAGCATCTATTCAAATCCTTCTCCAGTTTCAACCAAGAGAGGCATACAGACCCCAGAGATAATGAAAGTCTTTTAGATCTAATGAAAATAGATAGGTGGAGAGGGGAGAAAAGACTCTCTGAGCACCCCCACTGCGAGAGACTGCAGTGCAAGCTAAAATACCAAGCACTAGAAAACCTTCAAGGGAGAAATCCCATAACTACCACAGGCCATAGGAAACACATTTAATCTGCCTCGGCACTCAGAAGGGCACTTGCAGCTGGACGTGGAGCAGGGAATCAGCAGGCGATGGAGGCAGGCACAGCCCGTAACGGCTGGATCAGTAGCAGGTCTCTGTTTCTGTGGCCTCTCTGCAGACAGTAGGCACAGCGTCTGGGAGCAGATGCATCCATTGCACCCAGTCTATCGTGTGGGTTCCCTTCCTGGCATCACTGGCCAGCACTGAACTGTGCATTCATGTCTGGGACTGCCAAAAGTGTTTAAAAGGCCTCTCCATCTCTCACAAGGGAAAGAGCATTCTCATCCCTCTTTACATCTGTCCCAAGGAGACTGTATCCTCTACACTAACGATGCTGGGCCTGCTTTGTAATGAAGCCACACTGTGCCGCTAATGCTCCCGCATCCTCTAGGCAGAATGAGGCCAATGAGCCTGCTCTCTGTGCAAGTCTTCCCACACCCTCTCTGCAAATAAGCTCATGCCAGGTCACAGCCTGACTCCACCGCTGACTCTGCTGGCACGTGAGTGCCCGACAGTTCCTTCAGAAGCTGCTGAACAATATGAACCAGGCTTAATGATGGATGCAACTCTTGCATGCTCCCTGCGGATTTTCTGTACTCTGCTTGGGAGATCCCATTTCCCCTCTGAAGGAAGTAGGCGGCAAATGGAAGAGCATTATCCCTCCTATTTGCACTGAAACTTTGGCAGAGCCAGCACATAAAAAATGGAAGGAGCCCTATACCTTCCTCTTTTAAAAACAGAAGGGCTAGGATGCTTTCCAAGCTGAGACAAACTTAAGGCCAAGGTTGACATTTCAGGGATCATTGCCAGTTAACTTAATGAATAAAATTCTCTTCTTCAGCCATGCTCTGTGCATGCTGGAGAGAAGCTGGATTGTTTTCCTGCCCTAGTTCTGGATAATAATTTTTGCTGCATTCACTCAGAGACATCTGTCTGTTTTCATGCCTGCAGTGTAAGCTGGTGTTGAAGTTGCATCTGCTAAGGAGCCTCTCAGCTCCCCATCCTGGGGGCTATTTCAGGGCAAAAAAGTATCCATTAACTGCTTACTCTGAAGCACACATTTAACAAAAGCACCAGCAAAAAACATAAGGCTCAAGCTCTGCATATGAGTCATCAGTTACAGCCATGCCTGGAGAGACGGCAAGGGAGTGGTCGGGAGCAGGGTGGCCAGGATGCAGGGGCTCCCCAGCACCATGCCTGTGCCATGGCCTTGGCAGCAGGACCTGCTCCTGGGGCATCCCAATGCAGCCAAAACCTCCGGCATGTGCAGTGCCACCAGACAGCCACCATTCCCAAGGGCAGCCAGACTCTCATGGCAGCTCTGCCCACCTGCTCGCTGGCCCCTGGGGGACACACAGTTTCAAAGCCTTGCAGTCCTGCAGACCTGAATCCACATCACATCCACCCTCCTCTCACTGCCACCATGGCCCGAGCAGTGCTCCCCCGCCTCACAAAGGGATGCTTCACCAACCACAACTGAAAGATGCTGAATAAAATAGCGGTGAGTTCCAAACCCCACTATAAAAAGAGAAAGGGTGAAAGAAAGGGTTCGGTGTGGTGTGTTTCAGGGGGAGTGAATGACTGGAAACAAACCCCAGATCCCTGAAAGCACAGAGAAAACAGAAACAAAAAGTGGAAGAAAACCACATAAGCAGAGGGGAGGTGGTGAGGAGAGGGGCTCTTGGTATTGATGTTTGAAATGGTCTCTTTAAAATGGAAGATAATGACACCGAAAATTATTCTGAGCTTTTCAAAGGCATAAATGACCAAACTGCCTCCTGACTCCTGAATTACATTATCCAGAAAGAACTTAATAGCATGTTATTATCGCTTCTCCTCGCTGACAGGATTTCAGCACTGAAAAGACAAACAAGAAGTGCATTCATAATCACAACCGCATTCACCTCTGCGACGCACTGGCCACAGCTAATTTCAGGTAAGTGTCTCAGCAGCCAGCCGGGGAGCTCAGCAGTGAGGTAATTGCCTTTGTCGCTACCTGAAAGGGAGCAGCTGGGTGTCCCCAGTGGCAGCCAGTGCTAAAACCCTGCTGTATGGGGAAGAGGGGCATGTCCTGGACTGGCTGATGGGAGCTGGTGGGGACCTACCTCCATGAAGCCGGCTCCAGTGAGTCACAGTGTGTCCCGTCCTGGCAGGTACCTGCAAGGGGCCCAAGGCTCTGCTCGCCTGATGGGACCTTATAAGAATAGGAGCAAGACAAGAAAGGGGGATATAGGGATGTGTGAGAGGTGGGGAGTGTGAGTAAACAGCATGGCCTGAACTGTCCAGTTGTAGCCCCAACCCTTGGCATTTGTCACACAGTTAGTTTTCATGACCAGCAGCCCTGAAGGAGACAAAGGTATTGCCGATTTCCAGAGCTGGGCAGTTTGGCCAGCCTCTCTCCCTATTCCTCTACCTCTGCCACCCCATCCCCACGCCTCAACTGAGAGGTTAGAAGGTAGCTTGGTCATATTGTGCTCCCTGCCAACACTCATGCCCTGGCAATGTCCTGGAGGGGCCTGGTAATCATCCTGGTGTAAGTTGGGGATGACCCAGGCGTCACATAACACCACTGTGCCACTGTCTGAGAGCAGTTTGCTTTGGGCTATTCCCAAAGCTTTTCTTTACATCTTCCTTGTGATCTACCAAGGTGTGCCACTGCAGTACAAAGCACCTCTCTCCCAGGGGGTGCTCCATCTTCTCCTGAAATCTCCCCCAATGGCCAGAGATGGGGCTGGCTGCAGCTATGGCAAGACAGCCCAGCCCAGAGGGAAAGCAACAAAGAAGGGAAAGAGGCAGAGAGCCGTGCCTGGCTCTGGTGAGCTGCCACTGCCACAGGATGCATTTGCATGGACATGGATCATGACCCAGCCCAGCAGGATCCCTGTGCAGAAGACCATCCCTGCTATGGTGTTGATGTGACAAGGCCAAGCTAAATGCCAGGGGCCGCCTTCACACAGTGTTGTGTCCTGCCCATGATTTATGTCCCAGCTTTAAGAGCGTTTTATTTCAGCAGCCATGCTCCAACATCTGCAGGCCCCTGAGCAAGTGAAGAAGGCAACTGCCAGTGTTAACAGCCCGCTCTGTGCTCTGCCGCCTGCCCACTACACATGTACTTGGGATTTTTTTCCCCATAGCACAGTATGGCAAATAATCCTTCCCCACTCCCAGCAGAAGATAGGCTGCAGAGAGAGCTTATGCAGTATACCCAAAGCCATCCACATCATCAGGGTGGGACTCCCCAGCCCAGACTTGGCAGAAGGCTCCAGGGTAGGGGCCATAGGGGCACCTGCTCCCATAGCAAAATTTGGGTGGTGCCAAGGACAGTGCACATGGCACAGGAGCACCCAAGAAGCTTTGCAACACCATACCCTCCCACAGAGAGTCCTACAGGGTCCGTTTCTTGTGCAGCCACTGCTTGGCAGAGAGAGCAAATGCAGCAACCAAAGGAAACATGGGAAGAAGACCTTGGACACAGCTCGTTGAGTAAGACCATAGGGCAGTCTCAAAAATGAAGGAGTTCCATTAACCACATAACCTGAAAGAGCAAACTGCGGGGAACAGCACTCAGCCAGCAAGGGCTGCAAGGGCAACCTTATACAGCCTGCACAGCTTTCCATCACAATCACTGGCTTCAGGAACTCTGTTTCCTGGGAACACAATTGAACAGCCAAGTATGGTTTCTCCAGGACAAGACTCTTCTCCCATAAAATTGATTCTTCAGCCTGTTGTGCAAAGTTATCAGTGGTACCGCACTTAGCTGACTCCCACACCACATCAGTCTGCTTTCTTCCCTTTGTATTCCTCTGGTGCTCTCTCCACTTCACACCAATGTGTTTTAGGCTCATTGGTACCCCAAAGTAAATCCTCAGTCTGCATCACCTCATTGCTTAGGTCTCCAAACTGGCTATTGCAGAACAGCTATTTGCCTACTGACCTCTTGCTCCCAGAGACTATGGTGACAGGCTTGCCCTGCTCCAGTTTATCCGATGATGCAGAGAAGCAACTGCAGTCCCAGTGCAGACTGGGTGCAGCACAGGTGGCCATGGGACTCACTGCCCTGTGATATATGTATCTTACATTGCCAAGTTTTCCTTTCAGCCTTATCGGCATGATAGATAGTTTAGCCTTGGTGAAATACAAGACAGCAATAACAATGTCCATGATTTTCTTTTTCACATTTTGTTTAAGAGCAATATGGCATTACCAGGCTTCATGCACGTCACTTTATTAGCTACCATTTAGTAACCTCTTCCATCTTTGCTTTATTAAAGCTAGATGCACTGTTAGGCTGAGGGTTGAGAGGAGAGCAAGGGCTCACAGGGCAGCCACCCTGGGGAGATGCTTCCTTGTGTACATCAATGCTGAGCCTGGAGCTGCAAGCCTGCAAACCACCAGCAGCTGATGTGCATTTTACATGCAGACTTGTCCTGCTAAGTCAGACCCAAGTCCCATAACCTTCTTAGCAGAGCTTCAGTTACAGGAAGAGACTTTATGAGTGTTTTTTATGCTCGTATTTATCAGAGTATGGAAAAGTAGCCTCAGCAAAAAAGACTCTGAATCAAACAGAAATAAAAAGAAAGTAAAACAAAATAAAGTAATAGTAAAAAGCCAAGGCTCCTCCCTACTCCACTGTTCATGCAGTCTAGGTGAACAGTCTTTACCAGACCACCAGAAGGCACAAGTACCTGGTTACAGCAAGCAGCTCAAGAGGGAAGCTGTGCACAGAGCACCCTGGGTTCTGACATCGTGGCTGATCTGGAGTGACACAGAGGATGGCAAGCAGAATGATGCTCTCTGGGTCACACAAGTCAACCCAAAAACGTTGTTACCATTTGACAAGGTCACCATGAGCTGCACAGGGTTGGCGGGAGGTGCATGGGTGAGAGTGCGGTCAACGTCCTGCCCAGGGCTCCCTCAGGCACTGCTGTGGATGGACACACAGCCATGTTCCCTGTGGGGGACAGAGGCACTGATCACTACCCCGGGCAGGTGTAGCACCAAATGCCCTGTCAGGGAAACTTTGAACTGTCTTGATGAGGCCTGATTACCATCACACAGAGATCACTGAGCATCCCTCCAGCCCACTCAGGAAGCCTTCAGCTGGATGTGCATGCAATTTACTCCCAGTTTAAAACCTGTTTAAAGCCTGCATTAGCCACAAGAGGATCCTGGGGAGGCACCCACTGCCTCTTCTCCGGAAGGCACTGTGACATGCAGGTTTTGCCCAAGAAGGACCCAAGAGGCGGCTGGCTGATAAAAACTGCAAGGCAAGCTACCCAGGTTGGCATTTGCCAGCACAGGTGGGCTCACATGCAGCTCCACAACTGAACCAAACAAAAAACAGTTCGTAAGCCCTGGCCTGGATTTCAGTGCAAAGACAAGACCTGGTCAGAGACGTTATCTTGTGTCTGAGCACAGACAGTGACACAGAAGGAGAGCTGGGAAAGGTGAAACCCAGGTCCAACCTCATCCCACAGCACTGACTCGATGGCGATGCAAGCCAGCTCCCTGCCTGCTCCATGCCATGGCTGTATGGCTTTGCCAGCAGGCTGGCTGGGAGGGGCCACTGGCCATCTGACTCGTCTCCTGCTCTGAGAGAGACTCTTGCCAACAGAAGACCAGCTGAGCCACTCTGCTGGCCAGCCAGGATGGAAATACTCTGTGGGTGACATGTCCTAGCTTTGCACCACTGTCCTGGTGAAGTTCATTCCTAACTTTGAAAACTGTGACTTGTGGCTGTCAGCCCTTGTTTAGTCATCTGACACTGCCAGAAGGAGATTGGCTCTAATCCCCTTTCAGAGCCTCCAGCCATTATCAGCTTATCCCTTTGCTTCTTCCTTGCAGGACTAAACAAACCCATCTCCCTTACAGGCTATAGGAATAGGTCCTGACCATGTCGTGTGCCCTCCACCAGACCCAGCACAGTTTTCCAACATCTGTCTTCAACCAAGAGAACCGAAAGAGGACAGTTTCAGGTGTGGACTCAGTAGCAGCAAGCAGAGGAGGAGAACAAGTAGCCCCGTACATGATTTCCACTGTAAGTTCATGTTTACCTGGAGTCCCCCATAACCCCTTCCTGCAGGGCTGCTAGTCCACTAGTAGGTTTTCCTAGTTCTAGTGATACCTCACAGAGTAACATGTGATGTCACCATCAGCCGTACGATTCTTGGAAAGGTTAATTTTTCTCAGGCAGGAAATTAATTAATTAATTAATTGTCAGTCTCTTACTGTCCAGCTCTTTTACAGTCCTGGCCAGCACCTGAGCAGATGCTGAAGGAAAGAGGATGACCCACACCCCACAGGCACCTCGGTGGGGCTGAAAGAGCACCAGCCCTTCCATTTCCCTTTCCTTTTTCCATTCCTTTCCTTACCTCTCCTCCCCTCCTATCTCCAGACTCCCAGGACTCGCTAGCAAAATTAATTGCTGCAAACACTCGGAATCACGTGCATCCTCCTGCTGCTCTGTAAAGAGCAGTTTGCTGCCTGGCTGGAGCGCCAACACCACGCTAGCCACTGGCCACTGCCATGCTGCGGCAAAGCAGCTAAGGCCAAGTCCTCTCACATCAACAGGGGTAGGACAGCAATCACTCCCTAGCCGGCAAAACTGAGGACTGCCAATGGGAAGGAGCAGAAAGCCTTTGGGTCTTGCAGGCTCTCTCCACACAGCATGGCAGGAGGCAGAAAACATGGAGTGGTGGCAGCAGCTTGCCCCCAGAGATGTCAGCTGCTGGCACCTCACTGCCCAGGGTGGCCCCTAGAAAGCTTTGGAAGTCCTGGCCTCCAGCACCACTTGCAGCCTTGCCCAAGGTGCGAAGCTGCAGCTAATTGTGGCTCAGGAGCTGCTTGCCCAAAGCAGGGGCAGCACTGGAAGCAGGATTCCTTGGGAGCTACTGCGTTCCTACAGTAAACAAGACCTTCATCTCAGCCTGCAGGCAGGAGATGGCTCTTGGGTGCAGAGCGCAGCCCTTCTGCTGCTTTGCAGAGGACACCAAGAAGGAAGTCATGAGCAAAGCCAGAGACTCTAACTGCTTCTTCCCTACACACCCTGCTTCACCTTAGGGCACATCTATTCAAGTTACTTGAGAATCAGCAGCCCCAACCAGACCTGGATTTATCCCGAGGACTGGGAGCCTCTGAAGTATTTCTCCCACCTTTCAGCTCAGCAGCACCAGCAAATTTCCCTTCCCAGTACAGTGCATGGCCCCAGCCCACACCCTCTTATCTCAGCGTTGTTTGTTTGCTCTGTGCCATTTGAAACCTGCAATATAGACTCTTGCCATCACCCAGACAAGCACAAACCCCTGGGTGAAATGGGCATGGACAGAGCTCAGGCTGCAGAGGCAAAAGCCAGCCCCAGCCTCTCGCTTCTAGAGAGGAGCCATGGAGGAAGAAGTATCCATCCCCTCTTTCTAGCCATTCAGTTGTTGGGGGATGAAAGGCTGTATTACTCCAAGCATCCCTCCCTCTGCTCCCACCTGATTGCTGGGCATCTTGGCACTGCCCACCGTGTGTGACAGCTTCTTGCATGCTCCAGGACCCAGCAGGCTGCCCATACTCCTTTGGACTCAGGGTATGGGGGCGGAGGAAATAGTACCGGGGGGACACAGGGATGCACACTGGAGGTGGGGGAAGAGCCCTGCCAAGTGATGCACTGGAGTAGGGAGTCATTGTGAGGGGAATGACTTTGACGCTGGCCAAGCTGCATGCAAGTCACAGTTCATAAGACATATGCTGTGGGAAGCAGGGTGTGATTCATTCCAAAGCTTCTACGCTGCAACTGCATGAGGTCTGTACGCCCCTGCAAGATGGCACACAGCACTATGCAGCCTTGATCTGCAAATCTATATGCCACCCACTTGTCATCATTAGTGTTCACTAGGTGGGCTAGGTAAAGGCTATGCTGTTCAGCCTGGACTAATGCTCTTTCTGGCTTTTCTTCAGCTGGATGTGCAAAAGCATGTTCACTTCATACACCAGATTTTTGAAGTTTTGCATGGCAACTTCATTTTCCCTGACTGCCCCATTTTCCACCTCCAGCAGATGTAATGATGGTACATATAAATGCTAGATGAAATATCCACAGGTTTCCCAACACAACTGAGACCACTTGGATTGGTGATCCCATAAGGCTACAACATAGTACTTCATATTACAGGAGCTGAAAGATACCAATCAGTTTTGCACCTCTGGCCCCAGCTCTTACCCCCACGTTAGTCCTGAGAAAGAGGTGGTGGGCTGCAAGGCCAGCATTTAGTGTCTGCACCAAACTTCAGTTCGCTCACAGCTGAAGCTGGGCAGACAGCAGCCCATGTGCTGCCTGCAAGCAAAGCAGCAGAAGCTGTGTTTGCTGGTGGTGAAAACACCAATAAATGCAGGTTGGAAGGAGAGGCCAAGTGCACAGAGCTGATCCAGGTTACCCATGTTTGACAACTACAAATTGGGATGAGAAAGTGTCTTTTCAAAACCCTGTTAGCACATTCACCTTTGAGAGCTTTCAGCAAAAAGACGAGGCAGGAATGTTAAAAGGTCAAACTCCATGTGTTTGCTTGTACTTTCCTAAGACAAACCTTCATTGATTGACTGTGGGAAGGGTGAGAGCTGAGCACAACTGATGGAGGAGTCCCTCTGCTAACACTGCAACACACAGCCTCCCAGCAGAGACTAATGACAACAGACAAAGCTCTGCCAAATATACCCTGTTCTCTGCCTGCTGTACACTGCCAGAAACCAGTCTGAGGGGCTGCTGGTTCCCTACTGCTTTTAGAGTCAGGACCTTCCTCAGGTAGCAGAACTAGCAGTCATGTGCTGGGATTTTGAAGGACTGAAAGAACATGCATGGCCAAGAGCATGCTGTGAACTTGACAGCCAATGCAAATGCCAGCTGCAGGGAGCCTCTTCACAACATGGGATCCTCTAGAAATTTGAGCCTAAATGTGGGATGAGCTTTCACTCACAGATGAGAGACCCAGACAGTGCTCTGGTCAGCATATCCAGCCATGAACAGGCAAAGGCATTTGCAGAGGCAGCTACAAGGTGAGGATGTGCAGTTGGTGACCATTATAAAAGGGTCTCTGGGATTTTAACAAGGCACACCAGGCCACCTTTCTGAGAGAAGCTCTACTTGTGATGAGAACAAGTCAGGCCCACCCATGCTGGCCTGTAAGTGCCTGAGCAAGGCACTGATTCAGCCAGACTGCTCACATGAGTAAAGATTAGTCATGTACAGGCTGCAGGCCCAGTATTCCAGAGCCCCTGTGACTCTTTGCTGACTCAGGAGTCTCATCCTGCAATTACCACCACTCCATTCCCTGATGCCATCATATGACCGAGAAGTCAAGGGAATCTCTGACCTGTCATTGCATGGGTCAGGGACAAGCTTTACAAGGACGTTCAGTCTTACCAGGGCTTCTTTTTTGCTCTTAGCAAACTTCAGAGAGCACATCACTCCTGCTGCTGCCCCCAAAGTAGGAAGGGCTTAGAGAGCTAATGCCAGGATCAGGTGATTGACTACACAAAGAGATCTCAAGCCCACATTCAGTAATACCCTATCCACAACTCTGCCAATCACACACCATTTCTTGGCAGTCCTGAGCCAGACAGCTCTGCCTACATGCTTGTGCATGTACACAGCCACTGTCTGCACATCTGCAGTCCCTAACCCATCATGCCCAAGGCCACCAGCAGCCAGGTACTTTTTCTGGATTACATTCCTTCCCTTCCCCACACAGCCAGCAAGAGGACTGGTTCCCCAGGGACTTACACACACTCTCACCTGCACTCTGTGCCCTGCTCCCCTTCCTAAGCAAATGAACTCAGTGGAGTCTCACACCTGTGCAAGTTGGGAAATTGTATGGGAACTGGGAGAGTGAATGGCCTTCTTGTGGCTTGCTCTTAGGCACAGCTTGGTGCCTGAGTAACCCTCAGCTTAGCAAGCTTTCTGACAGTAGAGGGACATTCCCATCCTGTCCTTCATGTCCCCTTTCACCAAGACAGTTTATCAGAAAAGCTGAGATGATGTGAGCAGTCACTGCCATCCACCCTTCCTGGCTAAAGGAATTCTTACAAGCAGAGAGATGTCTCCCAGTATCTCAAACATGTCTCACATAAAGCAGGCCTCTAGGTGAGACTTTCTGGTAGCTGTCCCACAACTGCAAAGTCAGAGCTATCAGACCTGTCACTTGCACCACTGAGCAAATGGCAGGTTTTTGTCTGAGGCCAGAGCAGTAAAACATCACAGGCAGTGACGACGTGAAATGCTCAGGCATGGGGATG
The DNA here is from genome assembly GCA_013399875.1 of Gymnorhina tibicen. Classification (NCBI taxonomy): domain Eukaryota; kingdom Metazoa; phylum Chordata; class Aves; order Passeriformes; family Artamidae; genus Gymnorhina; species Gymnorhina tibicen. Next base: position 1,304,074 of record VXAZ01001670.1, read on the forward strand.
GTGACATCTCACAGATGTGCTGCAGCACACTCCCACAGGCAGGGAGGAGGCAGGCTCAGCATGGATCTGGGCAGAAGGGTGTGAGGTGTCCTCCCAGCAGAAAGATGCCTGCTCCTCCATTCCATCCCAACACACATCTGATGCAGTACCAGAGGACTCAGATGTGGTACAAACCTCTTGGATAGAGGAAAGATCAAGTGGACATTTTGCTTACAAGGAATTGCCGGCACTGCCTGGCATCACTCACTTGTGGAGAAATGGAAACAGGACTTAGGTCAGATGCCCAAAACACAATTCTAGTGCACAGCCAAGCATGCCTCCCCCAAAGGTCTTCGATACAACACATTTATTTTGTTGTGTGGAAATATTGTACAGTACACATACATTACCAGCAGTTTCAGAGCCCTGAGTTGTCATTCCTACTGCCTTCCCTGAATTTCAGAAGAGGGGCAAGATCACTGTCCCCTTCCCCCATTTCACCTGCAAGGAAATAGGCCAGGAGAAGTCCAAAAACAGAGGCACTTGCTGACAGGACTGGAAATGGACCTTAGAAAGTCAGACTCCTAGTCCACCACTCTCACCATTTGAGTCCTATTTCCCTGGTGCTGGAAGAGAAAACCCTAATGACAGCTTTTCACAAGGTCTTACTTCTCTGAGAAACCTTCTGCACACCTGAACAGAAGTCAGACTAAGGAGATTGCACAAACTAATATAAACCCTATTGCATTTTAAAGGGACTTACCACCTCTCTCTGAGGGTCTGAGAAATGTTTTGGGGCATTCTAGGTAGGGTTGGGATTCTCTTAAATTCTTTAAGATTGTTTAAGAAAGAGTCAAAGAGGCATTTGCTTCCAGTGCAATCCCACTAGAATCTGAGTGGAACTTAACCTGCACAAATGAGGAAAGAAAGCACCTTTCCTGTCTTTCCTGACACAAGGTATCATGCACGTACTTTTCCTAAACCACAAAACAGTAGGGCTCCGGTACCAACTCAACCTCTCTGTGCCACAGAGGAAGCTAATGCTGTAAAAGACAAGGACAGTGCAGTGTAATGTGGAGTAAGACCCAAAAATAGACAAAAAGGCAAATGTGCCATGGAGAGCAGAAGGGAGGGAGGGAGCACCCAGACCTCTCCCACCAGTTCCTGTCAGTACGTGAAATGGTGCATCCGTCTCAGGAGAGCAATGACCCAGTTCCCCAGCTGGGACCCCTTCAGCCACAGAAAGAGTTCATACAAGTTGATCTGCCACAAGCTTAGGGCTTCTGTGAGTGAGATCTGGGCCCTCCTGTAAAGCGAGTGACTCTTGCTCCTCTGGTACCTAGAATGAGAGAAACAGCTGCATTAGATCCAGCAGGAAACAGCCCAGGAGGAAGGAGGCCTGTGCTAAATCATCTGTACAACTGACCCTCCCCAAGGGTGGGCAATATCCCCCATCTGGAGAATCCCTAGGAAGCAGGGATTTTCTCTAAGCAGTGCTTCTGAGGAGCTGGGGACTGCCTTTCTTAGAATGAATCTGGCAGAAGAAACAGCCTGTTCCCTTGTGAACTCAGTTCTCTTCCCACTGTGTGTAGTGACCCTGGGTTATGGCATCCCTCTGCTTCTATGCCCAGCTTCACTTCAGCTCACAGGGACAGGCGCACACTCCTATTGCTTTTCCTGGTAGCACACTTGTTAAGAGTCCAGCAATCCTGACACACAGATTCCAGGAAAAGTATTTCTCCACCTTTCTTTAGCAAGGGCTAATTGGGATTCATAGGTCCCTCATCAACCCAAGAAATAACTGTTATTTCACCTGCAAGGAGGAGGAATCTGAGGCAAAAGTGCATTGACTCATAAGACTCACAGATGGAAATCACTTGCACAACTCCTGTTCCTGGCTTTTAAACATCAGCCTGATCTTCAGTCAGCCCAATTCCCTCAGTCAGGCTGCAGTGAACTTGCAGATCTATCCTACCCACAAATACTGCCCAGTGGTAATGCCTGTAATGAGCACGAAGCCCCTTCCCCTCCTCTCAGGGGACAAATCCTAAACCCTTAACCTAAGGCCTCCAACTCTATCCCTGTCCCCAGCCCCAGGGTGACAAGTTTGTCCTCTGGAGAGGCTGATGAACGTGAGAACAGCATAGACAGAGGCTGAGACGCGTAACTGAGCAGAGGTAGGACCACAATGAGGGGAAGAGATCCATAGCTAAGAGTAATAGGTCAAGAGCCAGGCAAGTCAGAACCTCGTCAGGCCCCCTGAGTGGGGGCCTCTAATAAGCTTTAATGGCCCTGACTAGCCTGGAACCTCCCCCAACCCTCTGGTCATAGGCCCAGGAACCTCAGTTAATCTCAGACCTGCACCTTCTGTTCCTGCCTAAGCTACACTGGAAGAGTACTGGTCCCTAGCTCATGCCCTGCTGTGAAGCCCCATGGCTGGACCTCAACTCACATAATGACCTCTTTGCTTGACCTCAGCCCTACCTTGTCACCAGGGACCTGCTTGACAACCACCAGACAAAATCTACAGATTGACTTTCTGGTTTGTTCTTAGACCTGCCCCATCACCAGCATGCTGCCTTATCATGAGGACTTTTGATTGGATCTGACCACTATCTCAGGGTCTGTCCTGCTCGCCTTGCTCAGCTGCAGTGGGACTGAACCCTGACTGGCCTGCTGTACCTGGGATCTCCCTCATCTCCTGGATCACAAGGACAGTCATCTCCTGCTGCTCCCTGTCTGGCCTCTGGTGCCTGGATAAGAGACTCACGTGGAAACAGCTCTGATGCAGCAGCGAGACATGTTGAGGAAGGAGCTGGCACTGGCCCGTGTGTGCAGGGCTGACTCAATCCCCCTTAACAAGTCATTGGTCTTCAGCAGAAGCAGCATCTGGCGGGGAACATTGTTGAGGAGCTGGGTGATCTGGGGCAAGTAAGCAGCAGCGTTGGACCGGATCTCCATGTCCTGTGGCCAGCCAGGTCATGTCAGGGAGAAAGGAGAGAGAAGGTGAGAGTACATGGGAAATCCAGGCCCAGATGCAGCTGAGATTTGCCAGGAAGAGACAGTGTTTTTACAGACCATGACACTAGGCCAGAAGCTAAAGAGCTCTGTCCTGCCTTCCTGCAGACACTGGGCACAACACTCACAGCACAGATCACTCTTGCCATATCCCATCTGTCCCTTGGTGAGATAAGGACCTCTCCCCTCACTGGCAGCATTAATAGCCTCTCAGGAGAACAGCCACTCACTGCTATCTCGGTTCTTGGTCCTAGGCAGCCTGCAGCAACCAGAATTCATTACTGCCCTTGGAGACTTCTCACCTCACCAGCCCCAAAACTGACAGAACTGCAGGTAGCAGGATCACTCAGGAAGGTGGAGGCATGCTGCAAAGACAACCAGGCTCCTTGCTCTTTGCTGCCCCATGCAACTGATGGCTCTATGCTATACTAATGAAGCTGTTTCCAAGGCCTAGTTTAGTCCTCTGTCCTCAACACAGTTCAGCAGAGGTGAGAAAGCATTATGCAGTTAAGCATCATGCTAACCCAAAAGATCAAAAATTGTCATCTGTCAAATCTAGACCTATATCCTGTATGACAGCAGCCAGTAGCAGATAATTAAGGAAAGAGTGTAAGTCCAAGGCAATCCTTCATGTTCTCTGGTTCTCCAGATTCCAACAAACACATTGCCTACTGTAAGAACCTAGTGATAACTTACGGGCTACAGCCTGAGCCACATAAGATGAGCTCCTCTCCAAATACAAGCCACCAGAGCATGCAAGACAATCAGCTCTGCCTCTTCTGCCTGCTTTTAGATCTGAGAGTTCCCTCACCATCCCAGCAAATGCAGCATAGCATAGTTGGGAGCTGATCCTATATGCATACCATGTCCCTACCTCTTCCTACAGAGGCCATGACATGAATCATGACATGAAATCCAGAGACAAGTCCCTGGAACAGCTGAAATCTCCAAAATCCAGGAGGACACATGCGGGGGGGCAGTAAATAACTTCTTACAGGAAGGAGGTTCCTTTGTGAGAAATGACAGCTCTAAAGCCTTCTCTCCTCTGGAATGAGGGATGGCCTGTATTTCATTATGTGGGATCTCACACTCACTCTTTGTGAACTTCAAACTTTATAAAGGAACGGACTTGCACAAACTGTGTGCCAGGTCACGATGGTCAGAAATGTACACAGCTCACACCACCATGGTTGCTTTGCTGCTGACAAACAAATCTTTGTGTCCTCCTGCTTCTATCATTGACCAGATACATGAGGCTTCAGCAAGAAGATGCTTAGCTCTCCTAAATGTTAATTGTTTTGTTCCATTATTTGTTGGCAGAAAATTCCTCGCTGATTATCTCTTATCCCTTTCCACAGCCAGCATCATTGCAGAGCCTACATTATTTTCCACACATAGGTTTTCTTTTCTATTTCTTTTCTTTTTATTTTTAGCTCCAGCTGCTTGTCCACATCACAAAACAACCACATGATCTGTCATCAGAACTGTCATTTTCTGTCAAGGGCAAAGCCTGTGTGCAGAGGAAGAAATAAGCTATGCCACAGGACCTGAGAAAAGCCCCTTGGCTGCAGCTGCTGAGGCTGCTGCAGGATGCAGCAAAAGACATCATAAAATCAGATGAGATGAGGCTAGCAGCCACCCTGAGCAATCAGCTGCCTGGCTTAAGGCAGGAACAACTATACCTATGGCAATCCTCTTACATTTGCCCAGCCTGCACCTAAAACTCTCCAGTAAACACAAAACCTCCCCAGACTATCTGCACTAGCATTTCCCTGCTTTGCCATTAGATCTGTCCTTTCTCATGTTTAGCTGAATTTAAACCCATGACTGCTTGTCCTGCTTGCAGTCCTCTTTAAGAAATTTGAAAATCATTTCTACAACTCTTCTCGACCTGCCTTTTCTAGATTTTTTTCTGACCTAACTTGCTCAGACTTACCTCATGGGTTGCATTTGCTTGGCCACTAGTCCTTGTAGATTCCTACTGGACTTGCCCCAGTTTCATCAAACCTTTCTCAAGATGCAGTGTCCCAGACTGAGTACAGTACTGCAGATAAGATTTTGTTTAGGAAGGTTGCTTCCTTGTCTCACAGGCTACTGTCATGTTGATACCTCCTCAGGCACGCTCTCTGGAGCTCTGCGCTGATGGTACCTGCCTACACAGCGCTCAGCTCTTGCTGCTGATAAAATCTTTCAAATTCACCTCTGAAGTAAGGGCAGGCAGCAGCTCATTTCCTAATGCCACAGCAAATCTGCTCAGCTCCCCATTATCTGCTGCAGGATTATCTAGTTTCAGCATTAATTGTGTCATGTAGGCAAAGACAACAGAGCTGGTTCCATACACGCAATTCAACTCAATGACAAAGTTCATTAGCACACACAGGGTACCGTGTGCCTGCAGCTACACCTCTGGTGTAACCTTCACAAGCAAGTTGGGAATAAACTTTGCTCACTAACTCAGATTCAACACTGGCCTTGTAGGATTGAAGTCAGCACTGTGCCAATTTTCTTTGGCGCCTCTGAATTTTTTTCTGGAGCTACCAGCTCCAAAATTCACCAGATCAAGCACAGATCTGTTAGACAGTCATTATATTAATTCTGATGTGCAGAAAATTAACTCAGATAGAAACCAATCAAATTACTAGCTGGGGAGGGGTCCATTACTCAAAGTATCTGACCTACTCATTGCTATGGATAATGGCAAGCCAGTGCAGCAAATTCTGCCATATCCATCAAAATGAAGGAACTTTTAGAAGAGAATTTCATAGGACAATATTATAACACTATTTAAATGAACTTCATCCTCTCTACTACAAATGTGTACAGATAAAAGCAAACCATAGGATACGATACACTTCTACTTACAGACACTCGTCCATTGGCTGGATCACATCACCTTATGTTCTTCTCTAGAAACAGCACAGTTGGCAGGGCTGCTACTATTCTTAAGGTGGGGTATGTGTGTATCAGGTGTGCAAGGAGGCGTGAGAAGGATCCTAGCACGTGTGGATATGAAAGGGTGGAGAATATAAGTGGCAATTTCCCAGATTTGTAGTGATTGAGTTGACAGGATCTGCAGTTAAGCAACCTTGACTCCAATTTAATAGGGTTTCTGATTGGGAGGTAATTTCCAAGGGTTTTTAGGAGTTTATATCAGTGCTGATAGTCATTTACATGAATAGTGATAATGCATTATCCTTCTCATGTCTTCCCACTAAACCTTTATGTCTCCTGTACCTTATCCTAGCCTCCTTGATGGTTTCCTGCACAGCTGCATTCAACATTTTTTTAAGAAAAGGACAACCTAGAAACATTTCCCCAGCCAGAAATGATGAACACTTAGGTATTAAAATATTATAAAAAATTTAAGCAGCCCATGACAAGCGAATCTGGGAAATTAAATTCAGCCACTATGAAACACACTGCAGAAGAGTCCCGGCTTTTTCTAGCTCAGCTATCAATTCAGAAATTGCTACAGAGCTGCCAGGGACTGCCCAGCACTGCTGTAGTATCAGTGGTGCAAGTGATTTTAACAAAGAAAGGTACCTGAGAAGCAAGGGCACATGTTAGGGAAGGACACACAAGACCTACCTCGCTGGCAGAGACTGGTGACTGGTCAATGCCCCTGTTGACAGACTCCCAAGATCTGGCAGTCAGCATGCAGGCGAAGAGAGGATACAAATCCCCTGCCCCAAGCCGCCGGCTGTACTTCTGCACCCTCTTCATATCGGCCTTGATGAGGGCCTGCCAAAGGCGGCAGTAGTCCATGCGGAATGACTCGCTCAGCACCTGGGAAGGGAGACATGATCCCCAGAAGCCCACAGAGGACAGGAAATAGGAAAAGTCTTGCACACCTTACCTGCGCCCTATCCTCCATTTCAGAGTCAAAAAATATCACTGCAGGGTTTCAGAAGTAATAGGAAAAATGTATTCATATGTGCTTAGAGGGGCAAGGCTGCAGCCGAGTGTGCTCTTTCAGCCTGATGCCCAAAGGCAGCCTCACAAGGCCCTGGAAGCCCCTCACACCTACATACCTGGTAGAGCCCATGATCCAGGAGGATAATGTGAGCCTTGCCAGAGGCTGGGCATTTCTTCACTAGAACGTTGCCTGGGTGTGGGTCACAGTGCACAAAGCCGTTCACAAAGATCATTTCGCTGTAGAGCTTCCCCAAGTTGCGAGAGATCTGTGAGGAGACAAGAGATGGTCACACGCTGCCACCCACAGTAGTGTGCCTGCCGGGGAAGGGAGGCAGCCTCCGTGTGATAACCCTACAGGGAGCAAGGGTCTGTACATACTGATGTCCCCATGCAGAGCTCCTGCAGCTCCTCACACTGATGGAGGCACAGGGTGGCTGCTGGCATCTACAGGGAGCAGGGTGGTCCAGGGCATTCAGGGAAGGATCCACGCAGGGAGCACCATGAAGGTGTTTGTGGGATCAGGGGTTATTTAAGGACACTTGTCTAGCATAAAAAAGAGATAGTACCTGTGGGTAGGAATGGGGTTTCTGGTAATGAGGAGGAAGGTGGGACAGCAGATAGTGGCAGACACACATTCACAGGGAAGGCATGGAAATTGCTGCTGGGGTGGATGAGATTGCTTGGAGGAAGACTCAGGTGTTTCCATCCACGGATGGCAGCAGGACACAGTGGAGAAGGGGTGGATGGACACTCAGCCAACTGTGCTGTCAGTCTCCTCACCAAAATGAACATGGGTTCCCTCTCCCCTCCCTCCATCACACTGTCCTCCACTTTCCCTTTTCCTTTCCTCAGACCCATGCTAATCTGATTTGCAATGTCTGTGAAGATGAAGAAGCTCAGAAAAGCCGTTTAAATCATCCTGTCACTGCTGTCATTGCTGTGTCCCTCCATACTACTGCTCCTTATTACCAAGAGATGTTATTAAAGTTAAAAACCTCCTAGGAGCAAGCAAACATCTCCACGGCATGGGATCAATCCCTTGCCATGCACTAACACAGCAGCCTTGCCCTGCCATCCCACCACAAGCCCTCCCTGCCATCCCAGAGAGGCACAATGCTCCACAGCAGAGTGCTGAACAAGCAATTAAAAGACAGTCTTTATAAATTATTCCAAGCATGTCTCCAGACACACTCTGTAAGCAGCAAACGGGCAGCTGTCCCCATAAGCAGAGGTGGTAGAAGAGGTAACAGGGATAGTAATGACAGCTTATCCTGCAGAAGACCAGACAGACAAGAAAGGGCTTGCTTTACCCACCTCTGAAATGTGGCTACCTCTGAGAAGAGTAACTACAAATGAGGAGAAAGAACAAGAACACTTCCTGCAGCACATCAACAGGGACAGTGGTAGGATCAGTCCCTCTGTCCCTCACATGGGACCTGGAACCACTGCTGAATCACAGGGAATGCTGGCCCACTCCATGATGATTCACCCACACAGACGGCACAGCACAGCCCTGCGACCTCCTATAGAGCAGCTTCCCTAATGCCATGCAGGTGTTATTTTAAGTACCGACTGAGGGGAGTGATATTTCCCTTCTGAATCACCGGCAGAGATCACCAGAGCCACGAAGTGACCCTTACAAGTCTCCTTGATCGGCAAGCTCTAAAATTAGATAGGACTGAAGTACCAGGTGCTGTGATCTCCTAGAAGAGATGAGTAGCCCTTGCTGACAGTCCAAGGACATGCCAAACAGTCTGTTTTAAGCCCATCACATCACTCATTCACAAAAGTCTGTTTTAAGCCCATCACATCACTCATTCACAAAGCCTCCCAGGGACCCATACACCAGAAGGAATGGACTCAGACATCATGACTGATCACAGCATCAACCCTGACACTGGTGCACAGACCAGGCTAACCACACTTGGCCCTCACTGTCTCAGCTGCTTGTCCTCCAGGGGCATGGAAAAGCACAGAATTATTGAATATGAGAACTTGGGGACAATCTGGGGCCCAACATGATACCTCATACCCACTGAACACAAATCCAGACAAGGGCTGGCAGTTCCGCAAACCTGTTGATTGGTCATGGCTGAAGGGGTTGTGTAATCTCCATCCTTAGAGGTTCTACAGACCTGACTGGCTAACACCCTGAGTAAGTTGGCCTGACCTCATAACTGACCCTGCCTTAGAAGGAGATTTGACAGAAGCCTTCCTGAGGTTCCCTTCCAAACCCAAATACCCTAGGATCCTACAAAAAACGGCTCTCACCAGGTTATCCATGCCACCCTCATAACAGCATCTTATGATATGGCTGCAAGCTCCAGATGCAGAGAAGGTCCCCCCTCCTGAGTTACCATCAGCAGAAACGTGACTAAACAGATCCATGGTCATAGCCTCTTGCAGCCCATGATGCAATACAAAAGCAGCTCGAGATCCATCTTCCCATCCTCCCATGAAAACAGAGGGGTCATAGCCCTGGCTCAGACCCACAGGCTGGGTCACGGGTAGAAGACAATGTTCACTGCAAGATCCCCATCCTCTCTCTCTTCCCTGCTGTACTTACATTTACCTTTACCCCATCATGCAGCCTTGAGTATCTCCAGTATCTTCAACTAAACTTTATGGCTTCTTTAAGACATATGAATGTATTCTGTACTATTTCATTAGCATACAAAAGATATTTTACAGGGATTTATGACACAAGCATATAAACAGTCTTCACTTTGGGAAAATATTTACCATGGAGCTGTGGTGCACACTAAAGTATTTTCACATAATTTTGTCTGTTGTCATACCTCTAAAACAGGATACAAAATAAATTAAGATAGAAAGCAACAATACTGTCAAATTCTAAACAAAACCAGAAGTTTTACACTCTAGGTCTTAGAGTGTAGTATGTGAATAGCAACCTATCATTATAATTCAGACAAAGGAAGTTCACATTTCTTGAGAAAAAGTTTAGGAAAAAAACATGAAACCTTCACATACATTAATTCTTCAGTATTGTGTCACTTCGGGCCCTTATTCCACCCTTACTGAGAAGGCCACTGGATAAATAATATCTACAGAATTCACTTTGGAAAAACATGGCTAGGTGAAATGAGAAACAGACTTATGAAAACCTCTGCTCAGAAGAAGGGAGGAATTCAGCATGCATTCTGGCTGTGTAAGACCTCAGGGTGAAGGTGCATCACAAATTAGAAAAAAGGTTGCAATCATTTACAGAAGCAAAGAGCAAAGTTAACACACAGGCTTTTTGTTATGACACAGAGAGGTCATCAGTCCTTTCCCTATTTATCATCAAGTAAGGTCTTTATCATTACTAGTGTCCCTCAGCATTGTTCTGCTGCACACTGTAAAAAAATAATAATCACTCTTGGAATTCTGCATTCACTTCCAGACACCTCATTAACACAAGAGATGCAGACTACACAGAGGGAGCTCAGAGAAAGCAAATAAATGAGTGGGATGCAGGAGGCATTTACTTGGGAAAAAGATTAAAAGAGCTGAAGATTCCAAAGTTGGCTAAGGAACGGCAGAGGAGGAACAGTCTACCATTTAGGAGGTTTGAATAGCAAGGAAGCTGAAGCACTTGTAGTTCTGTATGTGCTACAAGAAATATAACTAGGCAGAAGTGGGTGTAATCGTGAATGGCATAACTTAGGCGTAACACATAAGAACAAAAACTATGCTAATCAGCAAGCTTGATACATCAGGACGACATCAGGCTCCGGGTCTGGCCAGAGGCATGTCCTTGCCTATTGCGAGAAGGTGTGTTATTGCCTAAAAGAAGTTAAATTTGCCTGTCTGTGCTGCAGCAGAACATAATGACTACAAACACCAAGTGAGCCTGTGGCCTTACCAGTCAATGCAAATACCAACCTGCCATTGCCAAATTATGTGATAAGACCATGACACGGTGTCAGGCAAACCCCACATTTTCAGCCCAATGTTTCCATTTGGAAAAAAAACAGAGCTGAGGAATAAACAGATTGCTGACAACAATTAAACAAGGGAGTGACAGATACATGTATAACAGCCAGACTTGGGAGTAACTCTTCACCAACCTAAGCACATGAAGTGCTTTTTATGTACTCAATCTGGCAAGGATGCTACATGTCACAAACCATCCTATGTGAGTTACAAACAAATACAGAAGAAAATAAGAATGCAGTGCAAACATTAAGGGTTGTTACTGTACAGCATCACAGTCTTTCTATAAACAGGTCAAGTTCACTGGAAATATGTGAGACAGAAAGTATAACCTTGGCAGCTGTTCCAAAAATTTACCATTTAGATGGTCAGAACCCTTCCCCTAAATCCCAGCCTAACTTTAATGATGTTCAGTTTAAATCATTTCCTTAGCTAGCATAATCCCAGAGTTTAACTAGTTCCGTTCCTCTCCAGTATTTACTACCCCAATGTGTCCACCAGTCAGATAATAATCAGCATAATAAACAGCAGAAATTTTTCCCATTTCTACAGGATGCTCCTTTACCTGGTGTGTTCTAGGAGTCAACCTGCCTTTTGCGCAGTTCCACTGCACAAGAAATACACACCCTGCAACCAATATTCTAAAGTTAATTCCAATATGGCACTTCCCTCTGACAAACTCCCAGTATATTTAAGAAACTCTTCTCATTGGTTTTCAAGCACATGACTTTTCACTCGACATTGCTCCTTTTTATCCCTTTCTACTACTTCAGTCCTCAAGACCAACAAGGGCTATTGCTACTCTGGTCCTCCTCTACAATGTCAGACCTCCCAGCTTGGTGTCATCAACAATCCCCTTGATACAATTCTGTTTATGTTGAGGTCATCACCAATTTGTTATTTAAGATCTGTTTGAAGAGCCAACCTCACAAAACTCCACTGTCATAATTTCTCCCCACCATTGCCTCTATGAGTTTCTTACCTACTTTGCAGTTTCCCTATTAATCCCCACTTTTTCTAGTTAATGGAGTCATATCCAGTGTACCAAATATTTTAACAAGTACACCTACTGCATTTCTGTCATCTAATTCAGAGAATCCCAAGCTGTAGTGCAGCTTGATACCAGCAGTGATATATTTCTTCTTGTGTATGTACACAGCCACAATATGTTGCTGCCATCAGTTTTGAAAGCCTAGACAACCTGTCACCGTTGCCCCTGGTATGCAACTCTCCCCTTAACAAATCAGCACACCCACTGACAGAGCGACATGACAGTAACAAAACTCTAGAAAGTTCATCACAAATCAGTATCTTTAAAAACACCAATATGCAAGAGTTAGCAAGAAACCTCTCAGAAAAGAAAGAAGGCATGCAAATTTGAGCCTATGAGTATTCCTAGTCAAAAGCACATATATCATGCTCATGGGTAGCTGCAATGTAACAAACCAGCCTGGGTTATCTGGGGAAGTCATTGATACTTTCCTGGACTTGTGAGCAAGCTGGAGTGGTTCTGGCTCCATGCCTCTAACTGATATAAAGAAGAAAAGCAAAGGAAAAAAAAATACAGTGTCATAGTCCTGTAGAGATGATCTCACTGCCTGCCCCTGGTAAGTCCTAGATGAAACTGCCTGATAGGGCATCATCCTTTCCTGTCCCACCTCCATCTGTGACTGTCTCTTTAGATCAAGAGCAGATACTAGTCTCTGGCCTTAATTTGGCTGTAATATTTGCCAATTATTTTAAGAGATGGCGACACTAACTTCTATTGATCTCATTAAAAGTAAAGGTCGTTGTGCAGCTCATTTCTCAGGGCTCAATATTACCTCCTCCGGCCAAAATAATAGCATTGATTTTGGAACCTTAATCGAAGGTTAATTGGATTGAAGACTGTATTGGGTTTTTGCTTGCTTTCATTGTTGTTATTACAGCCATCGTCTAAGGGTTTGCTTAATCCTGCTAGGGCAATTCTGCCCAATTAAACTGGTGTCAAATTAGCAAAGGGTGTGGATGGACAATAGCCACAATTTAAAGCCTTCTTTGTCTTGGCTCTGAAATGGCTCTTATCCATAGCAGATTAGGGTGGTCACACTAGAGATCTTATTTCACACTCTGTCCTCTGTGATCCAGTTGTGAGGATCAAAAGTGCTCTGTTAGGCAGTAGTATCACTATGCAGTGATCTAGCATCACAGCAAGGTGATGTCTGAACACACTTGATGTCATTAAGACACAGGAATAGTTTTTAGGACTCCTGTAGTGCACTCCTAGCATGTCCTGTACTCTCTGTTGGGGACTCAGGAAATTATTTTCATGCTCAATGCTCCATCTTCCATGGCATGTAAGTGGGGAGAAATATTCTGACTCATCCACCCAGGGAACTGAGGGACTAACTCGTTTGCACAGATTCTCAAAAGGACACAGCTAGAGAAGACTAGTCATTGTTTTTTTAATTGTTTCTTGCATCTCTGTCAGACCCAAAATGACCAGGGGGATCATTTCCCTTGGCTTTAAATGCAGTTGTATTTCCTTGGATTTAATGCAAAGCATCTTGCTCAGTCTTAAGCAATTGATTGACATTGATGCTCAATACCAACTTCCAGTAAGAACAGGTTTGTGTGTAATTTAACTCTTTTACCTGGTGTCTGTGCACAGTCCAAAAGCTGAAAATACTGGAGGTCACTATTCTTGCTTATCAGTGCCTTGTGAATTTCACTAAGCTTCAGACAAGATGAAATGTAGGAGAATCTGCAAAGAAATCTCTCCCCAGACTAACTCAGCAAGTGCAAAGAGCAAGAATAGCCATTTTCCCCAGAAACAGTGTTCTTCTCCATGCTCCGCTTCATCTAACTCTTGAGTGTTACAAGCACAAATACTTGAGACATGAGAGGTTTCCACTGCTGACAAAAGGATCCCACCCTGGGAAATCCCACTTAAATTTTAGCAGCTACACGGCTACAGCTCCTGACTCTTGGCAGAAGGGTAAATCCTGAAAGCATATTTCAAGTTGCAAAGCTGTCAGCTACAGGAAGGTACTGGGCTCTTTATCGAGCTAAGAGATATCATTCCAGTGCAGAACCCATTTAGTAACAGAAAGAAGCAAAAAGCCACAGTAGGATGGAGTAACAGATGGCAATAATTACGCACAGTAGCTCATCTTAAGTACCTTAGCTGTTTGCTTTCAATTCTCAGCTGGACAAAACACTTCGCTGACTTCTGAATCAACCATGGCTCATGACCAGGCTCTTAGCGAGCTGAAGTACATGGCATCGTTTCCTTTCCTTCACTCAAATCCAAATCAGGGTGATCACGGGGACTCTTCACTTGGCTACCTGAGCTGGCTGGTTAGTTTGAGGCAATACAGCACATGCCATGATCGCATCTGGAAGCTCCACAGGTCCTACAGCCTGCTGATACAGCAGCCTCTGCAGAGACAGGCAGAGAACTCACAAGGAAGGACATGGAGAACCCATGTGGCAAGCCAAAGATAATGTTAAGATTTGTATATAAATAAGGTCTATCTAAATGAATGAGGTATAATGAGAATGGATGCAAAAGGAGCATTTGTGCCATTTGGGATCTTCTTTAAAAATCCATGCTCAAAGTAGCCTTGCTATCCTTCCTTTCCTCCTGTATACAGTATGCTACAAACCCCCTGAGAGCCCCTCAATCTAGTTTTTCTCTCTTCCCTGCCCTACCCATTTCTTCCAAATATACCTTCCCAACCAAGACTGCAAACGTTCTTATGTTTTGAAATAGGAAGAGCCCAGTTTCCAGATGCCCCCTTCTTAGCCCTGCCATGTTCTAGTCTTCTCTTAAAACTCCTGCCAGCTCATTCTTGACAACTCCCCTCTCCAGATTTCCCCTTCACTGTCAATATCCTAGTTGCATGCTCCTCCTCAGCTACACTTGTACATGAATAAGTAACTGTTCCACAGGCAGATATTTCAGTGTTTGCACTTGTCTTTAGAAATCAAAGCCTTCTCTGATTAAATGCCATTACAATCCAGCACTTGGACGGATCCAGAGAGATTAATGTGCTTTTGGGCAGCTTTAATGATAATCCTGCTACAGACGGTATTAAGTAAATGCCAGTAACCTGGTTTGAAGGGAGCTTTCACCTCAGGGATCCTTTCCATTTAGAGGAGAGAGGCTCAGCTTGCTTTTCAAGGCTGCATTGTCACAAAAGAGAAATCCTGCTTAGTGAAGACTCCTCTTCCTCCACACCATAAAACAAAATGGAGTAAGTTGATAGAGGGATTGATAAAATAAATAGATTTGGGTGATTTATAGGGAGCTAATGCATCTCTTGAAAGCCAAGACTGCTGTCATATTATAAGCCAGTTTTGAAACCTGGGTTGCCACCCCCTCCTCACGCTCCTTTCAGTGTCTGCTGCCTTTTGCTCATCTCCCCACCATGCCATGCAGTCCTTTACCCAGGGCAACAACAGCAGCAGCGGATAATTAACCTAGGCAATACTTGTCCCCATCTGCTGCACCTTGCCATAGGAGACGTCTGGGGTTGTGCACTGCCCCTACCTCATCTTACTGTGGCCGTAATAACAGACCTCTTTTCCTATCACGTGATTCTGACAGGCTCAGTATTCCCTCCTTTCTCCCTTCCTTTATTGGCAATCAGTAAAAGTTAATCATTAATTTCAGGGGGTGGGAAGAGAAAAGGAAGAAAGAAAATTCAGTCCTGCCACTGAGCTGAGTAACATCCTCTACCTGACAGATGGCCAGAACTCTCTGAGGCTTATACTTTGCGGTAGTAGAAGTCTGCTGACAACTTTTTAAAAATTACTTCTTAGCAATCATTTAGAGACTAGCTCAGACTCAGGAAAATATGTGATTTCACTGCTGCATGGAACATATTGTGCCAAGTCATCATGAAACAACCTTCCCAAAGGCATGGATAAACAAAAAAATTAGCAGAAATTTTCACCCTACATTGCTCCTATCACAAGCAAAAGCCTCTGCAAGTTAGAAAAACTGAAATTACCTGCTGCTCTACAACTTTGCTATCTCCAGCAGTTTGAGAAAATTCAAAGAGAATCCCAGGGAGCTACACTATGCTAGCTACCTGAACCTCAGAAAGGATCTGCTGTCTGAGATCTGTGAGGAAGCCCAGCTCAAAATCTAAATGTACATATTGCTCAAGAGTCCTCCCGTTAATGCATCAAAACAAGCCCTTCTGACTATTTCAAGATTTGAGGAATATTCACTCTCCTATCCAAGCATGTGAGATAGATTTGACTTCTGCCTATAGCAGAAGTCAACTCTCTCACTTTGGACCAGCTGACTTGTCCAGATGAATGGAGCTGACCATGTTTTGCTACAGACAGAACTTTTCAAATCTCTCTTAATAGCAAGGTCCATGAGATAAAAATAATCAGAAACTGAAGTTGTTCCTTTAGGGTGACAGGAACTTCCATCTTGGAACAAACCATGGTGTCTTTAATGTAAGAGCATACGTCTCCTTGAAGATGTCCCTAGCTCTGCAGCCTACAGGAGAGTGTTCCCCAAAAGGGATTATGTACTTTTCCAAGGAGCACAAGAACAGAGATCTCTCAGATTGATTGCTCTGTTCACATCTGTGTGTGCTTATTCTTCTGCCCCGTCCCATCTTGTCCCATCAGCCTCCACTTTGCATCAAGGTCAACATCAGGTTTGCATTGCCCACCACGTCCAGTTCAGAGATGGCTGAGAAACTACCTCATTGACGTTGATGCCATTCCTCTCC
The DNA here is from genome assembly GCA_013399875.1 of Gymnorhina tibicen. NCBI lineage: Eukaryota > Metazoa > Chordata > Aves > Passeriformes > Artamidae > Gymnorhina > Gymnorhina tibicen. The sequence goes on from VXAZ01001670.1 coordinate 1,320,660, forward strand.
ATATAGGCCCTGTCGTTCACTTGTCCCCCTTCCATAAACTCCATGAGAAGGACACGCCTTGTTGAGAGCTCCCAGTAGATCCTGGGGACCTGAAACAGGAACAGATGGGTTAGGTCAGGCAACAGCTTAGGAAAGGAAGGAGAATATATCACACAAATCCCAGAAAAGGAGTAAAAATGGAAGCGGCTGAAGCGAGGACTTGGTTTTTTGATGAGCACAAGGGAGATAAATCCATCAGCCTCTTCCCCAGGACAGCAGCAACGTGTATAAGGATAACACACTGATTCAACCACAGCAGGATCTGATCTCATGCAACATTTCTGGCCACGCTCTACAGGATTTTCACCACCTCCCGTTCCCAGTGATGTCTGAGAGCTTTCTTACCTGCTCTGCAGCTCCTCTAGCTGGGCTGTTTAACTAGTACCTATTGCAAGTTTCTGAATCATCCACTCAGCTCCTTTAGACAGGAACTGCATCTTGTTTGCTACGCACAGGGTCCACTTACGCAGCTTTAAAAATTATAAGCCATCGTCATAAATTGTATCTCCGCAGTGCCCCTTGGAACACGAACGCCTTTGGAGCTGACAAACCCTGCATACTTAGGCCATCTGCAATTGAACTGGGAGAAAAATCAAGTGTCACAAATAAGGGACTTGTCACAGAAACCCTGGGAGACCCTTAACTATCTTATTGCCAACGACACAGTAATGAGTGTAAAATGTCAAAGAACTTTTCATTCAAGCTGTGGTAGATCAAGCTGAGTGAGGTACCAGAGAAGAGGTCTGGTGTAATCCAGGGAGGCAGTGACATTCAGGTCACTCAAGTGTCGCTCAGGCTGGCTTCCCATTTTCCAGCCTCTCTCTCCAGACAAATTTCTTCCATGCTGAAGTCCCTATTGTCAAGAGCCATTTTGCTGAATTCCCTTTGGATGTTCCTCATGTCACTGTGCTGATCAAACCCTCAATCTGCCCAGATCTGCTTTTGCACATGGGTGAAGCCACACATGTACATTTTACCAAAGACATAAGGGAGCTCCACCCATTCCCATTACTGTGCCCCACTAGACAGATAATAATTTTGGACCATGCGAAGAGTGAGCCAGCTGTGTGGTCCCCTCTCCTCACCCTCCTGACTCAGCCATGGACTCAGCACCTTGGGGCAGGACAGGAAGAGGTAAGAGGTGTTGTCCATTCACTGACCAAAACCAGGGGATGACCAGCCAGGCCACTGTAGCTCATCATAGCTCCTGAACAAGCAGCATTTGTTGCTTTTAACTACTGACAATGTCCAGTCCCTTACATACGATCTGCTTCCCTCCTGCTCCTGTCCTAGAGAGACCACTTCTACTTTACCATGTGTGTGCCACTTTAGATCAAAGGCTCCTTTGCTGAGCAATTCCAGTGTTCCTCAGTCCCGCCGTTCAACACTCCTGGTATACCTTGCATGTGAATCTTGCTTAGACTTTGATGCCATAGATCCACTATGAGCAAGGGGGATTCAGACACTCACAGCCTTCCCAGCTTATCCAGATGCCCATTCTTTGCAATTAGATTGGTGAGAAAGCCTGCTAACTCCAAAACTAACAGTTCCCCATCCCATCTAGCTCACTGATCCCTTAGATCACTTCCGATGACACTCATTCTTGTCTCAAGATTTACACAGGCAAGTCAGTGGGCTTGCAAAGCACTGTTCGTGCTGTCGGAGATGCCTCTCTCAATCACAGCCAAATTCTTCAGCGATTTTTTTAATTACTCACAGATGTTTGGCTCTAATGCTAGTATGTGGAAATAATTTATCTCTGGCTTTAAAAGCTCAAACAGGTTCACAGCACAAAATCTACTTCTCAGCTTTCTAGGGTGTTTAGGAAAATTTATGATACAGGAGCCCAATTCTTCTGTTGCTTTTAGGTGATGAACACATCTCTGAATTGGCAGGTCAGACGGGAGGATCCATTATTTAGCCATCTCAAGTCATTTGTTATTTTTACACATATTGATATCATGATAGCTCCTTACCCCAGCAAGGAGGTGACTGGCCATCTCCATGGGGATTTACTTCACAGTATGCTACTTACGCTGCAGAGGATACAATCTCTAAGGTGCATCACTTCTGATAAGCACCCACTCAGCAAAACCATTGGCCTTTGGCCTTCCATAGCCCTGGTGGCTTTTAGCCACCCATCTGTATCTATGGGAAAGCCACCGCTGCCACTGGGCTCCAAAAGGACTGCTCCAAACCTGGAGTCAGGCAACATGGAATTACAACCCTTGCATGGAAGAAGAAAGGAAAAATGAATATATCAGCCTGTAAAGCCTAACAAAAACTCACCTTATTTCAGACCTCTGTCACTTCTATCTTGGGACTTCTGCATAAACAGGAGTGAAAAGCTCATTTAGAAGGGTGTATGCAGGAAGGTCCACAGGAGGGTGCATTTTTGCTGCCTTTTTGTAAGTGCCATGGGCACTTACGTCAGTGACTGCAACCATGGCACTATGTGTGTTTGCAGAAAGCACACACTGGAGGCTTGTGCCTCTTGCGTGTCAGCAAAAGATTTCTGAAAGTGTGACTTTGAAGATGTGACCTTATGTCTTTCCAAGAATGAGATATGTACATGTCTGGTTGTACTTGGGACATTTCACAGTGACCTTAGTGTGTGGCAGGGGAGGTGGGGTAAAAGTGTCAGTGGGGAAGAGCACACATGGGTGCAGTTGGGTTTCTGTATGAAGGTAACATGAATGCATTAACCACAGATGTGTATGAAGGATGAATGTCCAATTCTAGAGTGAGAATGTGCTTTTTTCAGTGGGAAGGATTCATGTGAACATGCTTCCTCCTGAGATAAAGTGTCCTCAATAATACTTGACATCATCAGTTTCAGTCTAGCTTTTCTGTTCTATGTCCATTTCTTGCCCTCAGTTGAGACAGAGCCCAAGGAAATGTACCATCAGATGGCTCAGCAAAGAATGGCAAATTCACCGTCTCTAAACAAGTTCAGAAAGAAAATTAAAATGAAATTCAGAAAGAAAACTTGGGAAAATAAGTAGCAGGCTCCAGAGACTGCTGGTCCCAAGCCACCACTCCCGACCCAACAGAGTGCATTCAGCAGGAAACAAACAAGGAGAAAGCACGTCTCAGAGCATTTTCTGGTCTGTAGCAGCAGAGCAGTCTAGGATGAACAACACAGAGGGACTGAACGCCACTCTCCCTCCTTATGGTTCCTCCACTTGGTGAATGAGGGGCATAAGACACAGTAAGGGAGACTATTAATGCACATACATAGACAGAAATATGTGTTTCCTCACCTTCAGGAAGTCAAAGTTTTTGAGCATATGAGCAACCTTCTCAGCATTTCTTCCTTCATTGAGGAAATCCAGCTCCAAGGGCAGATTCTTCTTAGCTTCTTCCACCAGCCACATGAACTCAAAATCTGGAAAAATCTGCTTCACAACCAAGAGGAGAACCTGAGAACAAGGAAACAGACAATCAGTTGCATCCTGGCTCCAAAGCCACACAGCTACACACAGTGCTGTTTTGATAGGATCATTCCATATAATTTACAGATAAAATAACAGGTGCTTTTAGGGTTCCTGCAGTATCACAACACAACACAGTGTCATGCCTTGGTCATGTAACACAAATTCTGGCCTACACTTCCACAGAGGAAGGCACATCTAGGAGTTAAATGATGGCACACACATCAAAGGGAGGCCAGCTGGCTGCTGCCTAGAAGTAAGATAAATCCAGGAGAAGAGACTACGTGGCCAGATCTCACCAAGGGTGTTGCCCTGGAGCAATAATCTTCTGAGTCCTATAATTCTACAAGTCATTCTTTGGCTTCATTTGAACAGCTCTTAGATAAAGCAGACAAGGAGGATCTAAAGTAAGACTTGTCACCTCTATGTTACTTCTTCCACTTTTGAGCACAGAAAATCCTCTGGGCAGTTCAAAGAAGACAGTGGAGTTTGGATACAGTTAGTAGCCTACAGATCTTTAAATAACACTTCTGGTGGGGATCAGAGGGCAAGTTGCTCTTCAGCATCAGGCAAAGCCATCCTCACACGGCTGAGGAGATATTTTCCAAGTATCATATATCCACCACATGGAATGCTCTTCTTAAAGGGTTTAGGTATTCAGCAACACAGCACCTTGAAAAGCCCAGCCAAAAAGTTCCTTGAAACATTTGCCTGAAGCAACATTTAAGGGGTGAGTGAATCAACGTTACACAACTGGATGGCATAATCAAAGCTGCACAGCAGCCAAGCATGCTTTCTGTTCAAACAAAGAGACAGTTTCTCCACCAGAGTCACAAATTTACACAAGCTGACAATTTGGACCACACCTTAAGGAAAACAATTTGTTTGGCTCTTTTTAACTAACTGAGTCATAAAACAAGTAAAAAACCATAAAAATACAATGCACTTTGCTGTCTTTATTTCACCTGTTCTGTACATTCATCTGAAAACAGAAACAGGCTTTTAAGTGTGTGTTATTGCACAGTTTCCCTTTCTCGATCTCCACCACTGAGGTGGGAACTCCTGCACTGCAGGAGGAACATTTAAAGTACATACAGGAAGCTGCTATCATTGAAATGTATGACAAAAATAAATTTATGAACCATCACTGCTCCTGTTCAGTTGTGTGACAACATTTGTTCTCCATCCCATCTCAACTTCTCTTATCTAAATGTCAGTTGCAAACTCAATGTTCCTTTAAAAATGTAATCACCAGGTTCCAGACACTATTGAATTGTATTTTTTACTGTTATATCTAGAGGCATAAATCCTTTCAAATTTATGTCACCCAAATGAAATGTAACAAGTGATCTTCATGAACATGAACATAAACTTCATAGGGTCTCCAAGATTATTTCGTTGGTGCCTGACGTGAGAAAATTCATGCATTTTTTTTCCTTTCTTCAAATGCTCTTCTCAATCAATTTGCCAACTTGACCATCAGCAGGGACATACTAACAACTATTTCGCCTACCCCTTTTCTGATATCTGTCTAGCATATTGTCTTGAAATAATTATTGCTATATAGAGAGCAGTGAGGTATCTCTTTCTGGGTTTATCAGATGCTGTACTGATTTTTAAAGAGTCAGCATTGATGCTGTGAAACATCAAGTGAATTTAGGAATTTTCCAGCTACCTTTTCTTGTTCAGATTCCTTCCCAGCAGTCTCTAAATAAGACCATCCCCATCAACATTTAAATTAACCTCTTATCTCGCTGCAATGTCTGTCTGATTCTTAAAGGACCAGAACATTAGCACACGTGATCTGGCTTTCTATGCAGCCTACACAAGAACAGTCCCACACAAGGATACGATGATGCATGTAAGCCAAGACTCCGTAAGAGAGACCTTTTAAAAACAAAACTGCATGTGTCACGTTCTGAGCTACTTTCCTATATATACAACACATTTTGAGGATGGTAAACTAGACTGTCTGTACAAGAAGGACAGTACTAAATTACCAAAAGAAAATACACTGGTTTAGTTTCAAGTTTCCCAGGAGGAATAGTTTAAAGCTAGAAAAGAAGGAATCATTCTAAAATAATTTGTTTAAATGTCTCTTACCAGTATAACCAGAAATCACAGCAACATGGTGTGAGGAGATACGTTTTCTGTGATATCCACTGTTAGAAGGGCAAACATCCCAAGGTAGACACAAGGTTTTGGTTCATTCATACAGAATCCTCTTATTGCCCTGATCCCACACTCTTTCATTACCTGCTCATCCATAATCCTTGACTGCTCTTTTTCTGCCACCCTGGTTTGGGAGGGACTGGAGGATATCATAAGCCCCCCGAGAAGTGCTGTGCATGTGATGACTCACAGAAGCAAATTCATTGGGCAGACCACTGCAGTGAGTCCTGGAGAAGATCTGAATCAAATTCAAATCTATAGCTGGACCCAAAGCCAGTTCAAACAGTTCTGTGTTCTCAAACCAGCACTGAAATAGACAGATCCTATCTTATTGGGACATCTTTTTGGAACCCAAAAACTTCTTTCACTATGAGTTCAAATTAAATACTCATCTGCAAGCTAATTTGTCCCAGCTCAAATCAGCTGTGCTTCTATGCAGACTAGCCACAATTGCTCAAAGCAGGGTATTTTAACAGCCTAGAGAAGCTTTAGTTACGTGGTACTCTGAGAGGGTGCTGGCAGAATCTTTGATTTCTGATCTTCTGTGATGGAGAACTGTGTTACTGCATCAGCAATACCCTCCAAACACTCATCAGAACTCCTCAGCTTAAGCTTCCCCTCTTTAGTACCATGGACCTACCTGTCCGCCAATTAATGTGCACTTACTGTATTATACGGACACACACACACAAACACACACACACACATATATATATATATACATGTTTTATTAGGAGAGCAAAAAGCTTTAGTGTTACCACTTTGAGACCTAATCCTTCCCATCTCCTCCACCTCAGCCCTGTGTCCATTTCCTGTTCTACACCATATTGCTGGCATCTTTGCTGCAATGCAGTACAGTGCCACAGTTTTTCTCCATTTCCTCCTTTCCATGGTTAGCCTTAGAAGTTTGGGAAAAGCTACAGCACTGCACTGGGAAATATGAGTGGTATCCATCATTCAGGAGAGGAACAGGAGCCAGGCATTCAAACATTTTTCCTAGCTAAATCCCTCATTTGTGTATTTGCCCCTGTTAGGTGACCCTCTCTGCATTTCAGTGATTTTGTTTCTACTATGAATCAGTTCACCATTAAGGAGCTGATCAAGAAACAAAACTGAATCATAGCAACCTAATCCAATGTTGAATCCACACTAGAATTTAATCGAAAAAAGCATGCTAATCATGGACAGTGATTTTCCTTGGCCACACAGCCCTGACTACAAGAGAACTGAGACCAGTTAATGGGCACACAGGCTGAAAAGAGACTTCAGAACTCACTCTCTAGTTCTTAAATCTTATATGGACTTACTACGATGTCACTCATCTTTACCCGTCTTCTCCTTCTGCCCTCCTTCCCTCTTACCCTGCTGTTCAGTCTCTCTGTCCACACATTCACCAGCACTGCAATCCTCACCAATTTTCTGTATTAATCCTGCAAGACAGCATTGATCTCTGTGGAGGTTTCAAAGCTACAGGTTGGTGTTGTTATACCTGCTTACACCATGGGTGAATGTGGTCCCCATGCAGTTCAATGTCAATTGTTCTGTAAGCTGAAGTCAACAGGTAGTTTTACCTCCATGAGCAAAATATCCTTGAAGCTCTGAGCCTGGACCTTGGGGTGTTGGATTTTCACTGCCACCGTTCTCCCATCCTGCAGCACTGCTTTGTGTACCTGGGCTAGTGATGCTGCTCCCAAGGGAGTGTCCTCAAAACTCATGAAGAGCTCTTTTATCTGCCGAGAGAAGAGAAAGAGGCATCAGCCTGAGGTAAGAGAGGCTATTCTCAGGAAAGCCCTGCCCACAGGCCAGAGAGTTCCTGTGCCAAAGCTGGGCAGACTCAGCCTCTCATCCTTCTTCTGTCCCCTCCCTTAGCCTTTTCATTGTTTGGCCTCCAAGCGAAGCCTGCCAAACGTGCAAGTGCCCTGGAGATACTCTATTTATGGAAACCTGTGGCAGAGCCCCAGCAGCACGTTTCATCTTGGACTTGTAGTGGCCAGGCAGTATGTGAGAGACTTCTCCAGGCTGTCCTGATATTGGGTTGGAGAGATTATGGTCAGCATTCTGGGTGCAGAAGCTAACAGCTGTTCCTTTGCACATATTTCTTTTGCAGATATTTAATACCACCCACCATCACCCCTGAAACCTGACAGTGTGTATTCCTGTGCATTACAGCAGCAGCAGCTAGCTTACTTGGTGAAAGCCAGCACGTGACTGAGAGCCATGGTTAAAGGGCTGCATTCAGGGCAGGGGGACAAAAATTGCTGTTTCCACCTTGATAACTTGGCCTGAAAACATGTTTAATGTGATGGACTTTGTCACACCTTCTGTAAAAGTAACCAGTGCTCTCAACTCAGAAAAAGCACCAAGTAGGGGACAGCAAAGCACTTTGCAAGCAGGAGAGGAAATTATTAGAAGCTCTGGCTGAGAAATTCAGGGCTGGACTGCAAGGAAAGCTGCAAATGAAGTAGATTTACCAGGAGCGGGTCCTGGAAGCAAAATCTGAGGTAGACGTGGGTGAGGCAATGGGAGAGGCGCAAAGGCCCATCTGCCCTGCATAACACAGCACCCTGCTAGAGACCCTGAGTGCAGCGCCGGGCAGGGCAGGCTCTGGAAACACTACGACCATGGTAGTGCGATATCAGCCTGGCTGACGAGCCAGGCCCCTCCACACAGTCAGTCAGCTCACAGGAAGGGCCAACACAGATATGTGGCTTCAGCCATAGTTCATGTAATGCTAGTTGAGGATTTTGTCCTGCTCTGTAGGGCAAGGTGAACATAAGCTCTGAGGTTTCCAGAAGTCAGCAAAGGGAACCTGTCCAGCCCTTCTCGCGGGCTCAACTGATTCCGAGTGAGCAGTTGAGAAGCCTGTAATTTATGCAGTAACAAAAAAGAAGGAATGTCAGTGCATTTTTATAACCTGCTTTTTAAAAGGTAATTAAAGATGGGAGCTGCAGCAACCTAGCAATTAAATATGAATAAAGACCTTCTAAGCAAAGTCTTCATGCAAAGCCTTAAACGAATACTCTTTTTGCTGAAAAGGAAGAAAAATACTACAAGGAGCAGCCTGTTCCCTCCTGCAGCTGCTAAGGAATGAGCCCCCTCCTACACTGCCCTACCCCTTCTCTCCCAGCCCCTTCCACAGAAAACTACTGCTACCAACAAACTGGAGCATTTGCAGCAATTAGATACCAACACAGACTCAGCTGCCTCCAGTAATTCACTAGGAAGGTGCATTTTATTTATTTAATTAATTCTCTTTGGTCCTGGCGGCAAAATCAATTAAGTAAAACAACTGCATTTAAAAACAACTAGTTATGTGGTTTTTAATTACAGCAGGTCCATAATTCAAACCTATTGACATTTGTGTCTCAAGAGAAAATGTGCTCAAACACAGGGACTTTTACCTTTATGTGCAGTTTATCTATCGCTTGAAGAGAGGATCTTTTAAGGGTAAAGATTTAAGGTGGCCAAGAGCATGCTGGGCTGTAAGATTCCATAAGGAAGAAAAAAATGCAAACAGAGAACTTGCCACATGAGGTCGAGCTGGGACCTTCTTCAACTTTGTCACTACCCTACATCCTCATATCAGAGGGATGTACCCTTTACAAAGTGGTTACTAGTCTAGCTGTCATAAGGCTAGGTAACATCCCCCAAAGGTTAAAACACAGAATTGGGAGTTCGCTGGCTCGAATCCAGTAAGGTACATTTATAGTAAGATCATATATAAATTGGATAAAATTCCATCTGCTCTGGATTTCAAAATCTCTTAATTGCCTACACTGTCAATCCAACCATTTTCACCAGTACTGAATGCATGCAGGGGAAAAAAAAAAGCTGCACATGTTCCCTCTGGCAGGAATAATAGATACCTCATTATCGTGTGACTAAGTTTTCTAAAGAAACATAATTGAAGAAAGCTACATCTTTCTATAACTCTATATTTTGGATAGAAAATATTGGATATATTCTATCTATATTTTGGATAGAAGAGTTTCATTTAAAAACTTGCTACTTAGGACATGAAAGTCAGGTTAGCAGTCGTGTCCAGTAGAGCCTGCCCAGTGGCCCTACTGCAATTCCAGGGCAAATTTGCGCACATTCACAGGCTGCAGGCAAGGACAGCAAGGCAAGGGACTGCAACAGGGACAGAGAATTGATGGATACCCCAGGAGAAGAAGGGCAGAACATGCACAGGGGGAGGGAGCAGATCACAGCCAAGCTATTACATGAACAGGTGTGAGGCTGAGATAAAGCCAAAGCACAATTATGGCTGGGCTCCAGGACCCCCCACTTAGCAAATGACCCTCGTTCATTATGGAATTGTCTTTTATTGGCTCGCTGGAGGTAGCTAATGCCTCTGCTGCAGGCTGTGTGTCCCAGACAGGCAAAAGCAAGCAAGAGGCAGTATGACATGGAAGCAGAGAAGAGGTGAGCCAAGTTCCCACACTGCCTGCCAGGGAGTGGGTCCTTCCAAGGGAAGGTGGCTGCAACCATTTTATGCAAGCAGGGAGTTCTTGGAACAGGCTGCAGGCTCCTACTGCTCACAAGCACCCTTTACAAAAACTGTCATTTCCAGGATGGATAATTAGCAAGCAAAGGTCTGGGACAGTCTTGGAGCCCACCTGGCTTAAGGAACTCTCAAGTTTTTTCCAGGCTACAGCTGATCTCAAATGGCCTCATCAAACTCGCTGTTACCATCTGTAATCCTGGCAGGAGATGAAACAAGCAGAGTTTCCCAACAGGTTTAATAAAGGCTTAAAAGGAACTTTAGGGCTGCTCTTTCAAAGGAACAGGACAGCCAGCTGCAGGTTTACAGCTGTACAGGTGAGCGGTGTCCCTGCACACAGTGGTTTCCCTCGCCCCTTCTGCATAGCCAGGGCCCCATCGGGCACATGCTCCACCAGCAAATGAATGTGCACTGTACTTCACTAGCTGGAAACACAGCCCTGACTGTTTAATTCTAAAGAATGAAGCTCATTTAATTTTAAATATGCAAAATCTTTTCATGATTGTTAGTATTAGTATTCACACCTCAGGGAACTGATATAAAAGCTCTTACAGGATCTATCTACTAAGACACTTATTAGTATGTATTTGTGCTGAGGTTGCACCTAGAGACCACATTAAGCCTAGACTGCCATGAGGTGCACAGCCACCATGGGCCCTGCACAAACTCATGCCTTCCAGGAGTTCCCAGATGTCAGCTACAGGTTTCCTCACATGCTGAAGTGCTTTCCCACAGCACAGCTGCTCTTCCCAAGGTCTGCAGCACATACCACCTTGATGCCACAATGCTGGGCATCAGGATGCCTCAGTATTTTTTGTGAATCCTGTCCTTAAACACTTAGGAAGATACTGGAAGTCAATTGGATTTAAGCTCCCAAATCCTGAGTCCTTTCTGAAAGTATTACCTTACGTGACCTGCCTAGCATGTTCAGAGAAGTCTTTGACAGAGTTGGGATTTAACCAGATATTCCAAGTTCCAGCCTGATATCTTAATCTCTAAACCATAAAAGTTAAATGTGCATGTCTTGCTAGCTAATTTCTTTTGAAATATATTGCCTCTTAATCCCAACCTTTTTATATCCATGTGCTGCAGCAAATGATGGGAGTATTACTGCCTGGTTTCAACTTGCCCACTTCACAGAGAGGTATGTTCTCTTCCCTCTCCAGAAAGGCTGCTAGCACAGTACCCTGGAGCAGGAGCCTAAGTCATGGAACCCTTTCCCAGCCCAGCACTATAAAACATCATTCCACATGAGATGCGATGGCTCTGCTCTGCCATTGTGAAGAATGTTGGCCATGAGTCAGCAGTTTGTTCAGGACAAATTTAGGGTGCAGTGAGATGCAGGATCACTAACAGAAGGCATCTCAACAGTCCAGCCCTGTTTAGCTTGCAGGCTGAACCCCACTGTCTCTTAGCCAACCGTGGCTACATTTGGAGACAGAGTGGTGAGCTCCAGCTTTTGGTCTGATCTGTACTGTCATCCTTACATTCTTCAGAAGCTCTCCCAACAGACTGACCAGTCTCAATGACAGCAGGATGGACACTGGAAGAACTGTTTCACCTGCTGCAAGCTGGGACTCCGTCACTGTTTGACAGCCTAGAAAGTTCCTAATAAACCATGTAAGTTTCTGGGAGTGCAAAGGGTACAGGGAAACCACAAATGAAAGTAGCCCTGTGTCCAGGGTAAACCCTGAGCTTTGGTAAAAGTACATCTTCATGAAAGGTCTGTCATGTAGCTTTCAAATAATAAAGTTGCTTCTGTTTAGTATGGTAAATAAGCCAGAACAAAGGTAAATATGCCTGTGTTAGGGAACTTGGCCAGAGTCTGCTACAAGAGGGACCATGCAGCAAATACTGAGACCATCTCAGGCAGAAGCCATCTCCAGACACTTCACTGTGCTTGACAGCTTCACCAACCACAGCTGCGCAAAATAATTCACAGAAAGAGGCCCAATAGGGATAATGCTATTCCTTTATTACCAAAACCACTGCAAACTGAAACATTCAAAACCTCAACTACGATTTCACAGCAGATCTCTTCTGATCACATGTCCTGGGTTACAATGTATTCTATTACCATGAGCTGTTGAGACCAGGTGTAGCAATGTTCCTTGCCTCCTCCCTCTGGACTATCTCCTGTTAATGGGCCCAACAATGCCTTGCTGTATGACTCAGAGATAACCTGCACCTGGACTATTTCCTGTTAATGGGCCCATCAGTGCCTTGCCCCATGACTCACCATCCCATTGTGAGATGCTCCGCCCAGGGGGAAGGAACCAAGCATTCCCACCAGGATAAAAATCTGGGGCCTAGAACAGCAGAGGCAGATTTACCTACTGGGATCCCAGAGAACAAGATCTACACCAATGGATTTTCCGAGGAAGACCAGACCCTCCTACAACACTGCTGGACCTTCAGAGGAAGACCAGACCCTTCAACAGAACCATCACTCCAGGAGGACTGCAGTCACCATCTAATTGGACTGTTATCAACCCCCCGATTATCAGGGGGTCAGGTTTGTGCTCTGACCTTGTCAGTGGGTTGTTTTTTTGCACTACTGCATTTATTTTATTTTTCCTATTAAATTGTATTTCTGACTTAGACTCTCTCACTAGTTTGCTTTCAAACTAGTACATCACAGCATACTGTAATTGCTCCTGAGTCTTGCATTTTGTATTTGGAGACTGTAATCTATAAATGTCCTGCTATTTTAAAAGGGGGTGACCAGGTAACACAACATTAACTTGGAACTGGTTTTGTCTCCAGGATACTCATCACAGGCCATGACACAACAGACCTCCGTTACCAAGAGTATTTTGTTGCAATGGTCAGGATCAGCTGACCAGTCACTTATCCTTTTGAAGCCATGTAGCAGCACAGGAAAATACACATGGAAAAGTTGGTTATAAATCCATTCAAGACAAAGGGAATGATACAGCTGTGACATAAGTCCATGGAGGAAGCGGACAGCAAGAAAGTGATTAAGGTAGGTAAATTTTGCACATTCCCTGTGCTGTGATTCTCCAAGCTGGAATTCACTTGCTAAGATGACTCAATTCATCTGTTTTTTCTGTAACTGATAGAGACAGTACTAAACAGTTCCCTCATGATCATGGCTCCATGGATGGCAATTTGCTAAGGTGAGCTCAGTCTGCAGGAGGTTTCTGAGAGCTACACAGGGATCATACTGTCTGCAGCCTCTCAGACAAGACAGTGCGGGGCAGTGTGATAATAGGATTCATGAGCTTGCTGGAAAACAGATCAACATAGTATCACTCTGGGAAGAAAACGTCCCCTCTATTTCAAGGAGCAGAATACCTGAAGAGACATTCAGTTCTATGTCTGTTACAGCATTACTAGGGCTTGCACTTCCCAGAAGTTTTGGAATTCACTTTATCAACACTAGCACACTATTTCTCTTAGAAATCTGAATGCCTTTCCTGGTTGAAGAAATGTGAACCTCATCCTAGGCTGGTTATCTTTTCAACAAGATACACATAATGGCTCATGGTGCCAAGGACTCACTGATCCCTGCAAGTCTGCAGGACCAGAGTTCTAGGTGTGAGAAAAATGTTACCTTGGTGTAAAGCAATATACTTCCCAGACAGCAAGTGAGGGGTTTTTTCCATTGTCCCAGCCTTTCTATCCCCTCTACGAAAACAAAATGTCACAGTGTTGCTCTGAGAATTATTAAGACAGCAAAAACTGAAAGATTAGATTTATCGCAGTAGACAGTGGATTATGAAGAATAATTCATCAAACGTCAGAACAAACAGCCCACAATTTATAGGCGGCTTTGTTGAGTCAGTGAAATCTGATTGGACTTCTCCCCACCTAATGAATGCCAAGCTTAATTGATGGTTCCCAAATGCATCTGTCAAGAACATGTATTTATTAATTCAGTATTTTTAATAATATTGCAGATATATACAGAATAGTGGTTTTCTTTTCAATAGATTTTCTGGTGTTCATATTACATTTACACGTACATGTGCATATATAGAGAGGTATACGCTGCATCCAAATGAATGTAGGTAAAGGTATGTGTGTATTCTCATGCACTGAAACAATTACCTATGGCTTATTACACAAAATCCCTGCATCTTTCAGTGCACAGGATGGCAAAGTAATGCATTTTTTTTCAGGGGGAGACATGCAATAAGGTGCCTGCCTAGAATTTGGAAGAGCTGAGCTCTAACATTGTTTCTCCTTGATAACCCATGTGATGCTGGGCCACACCATGTCACAGCGCTCATGCTTGGATGAGCAAAATTAGGGCTGTCAACACAACCAGAAATCTGCCCTTGTCTAATTTATAAGGACCAAATTTTTAGTTTTGCTTTTGAAAACCTACCTGTATAATACATATACAACAGCCACAAACACGTCACTTCACGTGCCAATGGTATGCACTTGTTCCTGGCATGCCAATCACTGCTAACTTCGTTAATCGCTGCTAATGTTGCACTACAATAGACAAAACCAGGGCTGTCCATGAACCATCAAGCCTTTCTTCTAGGAAAGGGCTGTGACACAGGTGGGGTGTGAGGTTCATTTTTTCCTGTTACTTCTATCTCGTACCACTTTGGTCCTCTGTAGCCCACTACCTTCTAAAACCTTGAGAATCCTCTCTGGGATCCTACCAACAGAATTTCTCAGTCACAAAGCCATTACTGTACAGAAAATGAACTCCGCTAAAGGAAGGGTCCTTGATCCCCATCAGCCAGAGACCAATGTTTGCTCACTCATTCACTGTCTGATACCTAGGATCCTGGCTACTTCCCGTTCTGCTCACCTACGATCCTCTTTCCATAGTATCTCTTGGCTAGACAAGCAGTGGAAAAGCCTACATGAAGCCGCTCTTGTATTCATCACATCCATCCATTGAGCTGTGCAGCAACAGTATCAGTCTACTTTACTTGCTATAGTACCTTTAATTATTACAGAGCCATACCTCGAGGAAAAGCACCTTTTATTCCATCCCTGAAGACTGCATAATAGTCTGTGCTCAGACACACTCATGGTAGCTTCATTTATTTTCCTGAGTAAGTCAGATCCTTAAGACAAGGCAGAGCTGTCTGAGACTATCACTCATCCCGGATCGAAACCTGGATCTCAGTGGTGACAGCTACAACAGGCAGTATGAGCAATGAGCAGACAGAGCTGATGTATGTCTCCTGAGACCCTGTGTGTGAGGTGGACCTCATCTCCCATCTCTCTAAACGGTGAGCCACTTATCCATAGCTCCCACAAACAAACAATATTCAGTCCAACAAAAGCAAGGATTGTCATGGTCAGACTGGAACATAACTGGCTCAGGAACATCCTCCTGACTGGCACAAGGAGACAAATGTTTTTCACCAATTAAACTACTGGATGTCCTACTACCTTCCAGAGACACAGGCTGCTAAGATTAACAGATTAGCTCAGCACCCAGAGATGCCTTCAACGGTTTAGAGTTGTACAGGTTTTCCACTAGCTTTTCACCACAGCTTCTTCCATGCTTAGCTTCATTCAGCTGTTCTTTGTCCAAGTGCTGGTTTCACAAAGCAGTCTGAAAGCAGAGGAACTGCAAAATATACTTCTGATGTAAGGCAGATATCAAGCTAAATTGTAAGAAAGCGGAGTCCAGACATCATCTGCAGGGCTAGCACAACATCTTTGGTAGCACAAGCATATAGATGAAACCAGAGAAAGGAAACAGCAAAGCTGGGATGTCTCCAAACAAGTTTCTAACCGATCCACGTGTGTGTGGTCAAACTACTCCATACAGGTACCTTTCCCCCATGTCTATAATCTCATAATCAGAATTAAATTCCAAGAAAATCTATTTCTCAAAAATGTCCATTACCAAGGGAAGGATTTTGCTGTTGAAAGCTATGTCGTAATTTTAAGCTGCCAGTCCAGCTCACTTCCCTGTGGAGAACATGGAAGGTGGAAGGACCTTGCATGACTGAATCAACTATTTCCTCAGAATTCCTGAGTGATAACGAAGTACCAGTCCCTCTAAGACTATGTGGACATTGAGAAAATGCTCATTTTCTGTTTCCAGATGCAGTTAATCAGCACAATGACCTGTGGTGGCCCATTCAGCATCCCACTTCTTTCCATCTCAGAATATAGTATCTTGTGCAGCTAGTCACCTTCCTGATATCCTAAACCACTTCCACACCCCAGCCTATCTGTGACTGGCCTTCAGCAGCAGCCAGTGCTTCCTGATCCTAATGGTCAAGCAAGAGTCCACCAACAACCATGCTTGTGTGGAAATGGAAGATGAATAACAACAGTCTCTCTGTGTGCACAGTAAACAATGTCACTGTGCAGTCTATTTTGCATGACATAAGTATCTTATAGCCTATGCAAAATGCACACACCAAAGCAAAGCCAAGGTGTGTATATACATATATAATCCTGTTTGCTTTCCATTCCATCATGCTGAAAAAGAAAATAGTGACTTGTGAGCTACTTATTCACTCCAACAGTGCAGGCTGTGGTGCAGATGCTTCCCTGCTCTTCCCTTGCACATACAAATGCTCTGTTTAATTTGCTCTTTTGTCTTTCTCCCAGTTGAGCAATGGTCATTAAATCCACTCTTTTCTCTCTGACTTTTTGGGGAAATACTACTTCCTCTGCATCTCTCGTGTCTGTGAGGATGGAGCCACACTTGTCAGTTGTTCAGACAGACTGGATCAAAGTCCTTCAAGAGAACACAACGCCTCCACTCCAAGCCATCTTTTGTATTTTAATTGAAAGCATTCTTCCTCTTTCCTCCCCCTGCTAACAAAGGAAGGTCTCATTTGTTACACCAGTGCACAGTGGAAGCACAGCAGAAGACAACTCCTTGCTGCATCCCATCTGCCCAAAGAGATTCTTATTCCATGGTTGAGGTAGAGCAGTAGTGGCCCCTTTCTATTAAGATCTTCAAGGCTTTCTGTGTTCTCTGCAGCTCTTCAGCACCCAAGCAACAGAGCTGAAAGTGCTAACATAGCAGGAACATCCCAGTAGCTCCTAAGGAAGGGAAGAGTCTCCTCAGCCTTCTGCTCTTTTAATGGTTCTGTTAGTATACTTGAGCAGCTTACTTATCCCTTTCCCAGCTCTATAGAGATGTTACACAAAGCTCTGCTCACAACCTCTACCCCGCCACCACTGCATCTGGATAATAGCTCACATAAAATCCCCACTTCCTTTTTGCTGATTTGTAGTTCTAGCTCTGTACTCTACATCAGCCTGCTTCTAGCCAAACTATAATTTCAGCCTGTTTCCCAGTCATCTTCTTTCAGATAGTCATATCTCTGTTCACATTCAACAAAGCTAAAGCACAGTTCCTAATCCTCTCACTCAAACCATCCCTACTGTCTCCTTTCTCATCACAACAGAGAATGTTACCTACTTTCTGTCAAGCATGCCTGCAGCCTTGACCTTGTCATCAACAATGACCTTGCTCCAGATCTCATTTTGAGGTCTGAATCTAGTACTAGACATCAAGTGCTAATGCTCACAAATGAGAGGTGCAAACAAGCCAATTGTTGTCCCCCGTCCCCTCAAAGATCCCATTTCTCTTGAGCCACACATGTAGTAAGATATGTGAAAGTCCCCAACACACAGAACCCCTTGACTGAATCCCTGAAGACATATTCCCAAATGACATATCACCCCTACAGATGCCAGCAGCCTGGTGCAAAGACAGAATATTTGTAAAGAATCATCGAATCATAGAACAGCTCTGCTTGGAAGGGACCTCAAAAGATGGTCTGGCTTAACTTTTCATGGGAAAGGAGGCCTAGAAGAGATTATAACATCTTGAAAATCTCCAGTGATGGGGTCTCTACCACATCCCTGGGGAAGTTGTTGCCATGATTAGTAGTTCTCAATGTAAAAAATTTCTTACCTGTATTAAGATGAAGCCTCTCTTGAAATGCCACAGAGATGGGGCCAGTTGGCACATAAGCAAGAAGATTTAAGAAAACACCCAGAAGCAAATGAACTTCCAAGACCATTTTGACTCCAGATATAAACACATCCCTGCCCCTCACTGGCTGAAACCTGTATAGGAAAGGGTCAAGGAGCCACGACAAACAAGCTCCATGTTAGTCACAGCCAAGCAGAGGGAGGCTCAGAGAGGACTGCAGAGATGCCCCAAGGGCCCTGTCAGCAGTAAGTCTGCACAACAGCAGCAGTCCTGTGAGAAATAACCAGCTGCCAGAGCCTGAGGATATATGAGGACCTTCAGGAACACACATCACCTGTGCCTCATCTTAAATGCCTCTGATTCAGCCTTGAAAGCCTGGGGGTTTCAAGAAGTGTATAAGACAAGGTGGGGGATGTGTATGGGCAGTTTTATGTGACTATACAGAGTGTGATGAGAGGATGTTTGGAAGAGGTCAGGTACAAGGATTTGGTCAGGAGTGAAGCTGTAACAGGGCTCGAGCACAGAGTTAAAAAGGAAACATGAGGCAGGGCGTTTGTGTACACAGCTTGTATGGAAATGGTAGGCAAAATCCAGACACAGAGAGGCAAATGAAGAATAGGATCAGGATGGTGTTTGTGTGTGCGCAGAGACAGGGTGTGCAGAAGGAGTGGAGGGTTACTGCAGTGTGTGTGCAGGACAGCACTGCACTTTGTTTTATAGAACCATAGAATGTTTTGGGTTGGAAGGGACCTTAAAGATCAACCAGTTCCAACCTCTCTGCCATGGGCAGGGACACCTTCCACTAAACTAGGTTGCTCAAAGCCCCATCCAGCCTGGCTTTAAACACTTCTAGGAATGGGGCAGTCACAATTTCTTGGGGCAGTCTGTTCCAGTACCTCACCACCTTCACAGAAAAGAATTTTTTCCTAATATCTAACTTAAACCTACCATCTTTCAGTTTGAAGTCATTCCCCCTTGTCCTATCGCTACCATTCCCTTGTAAAAAGTCCCTCTCCAGCTCTCTTGTAGGTCCCCTTTAGGTACTGGAAGTTGCTACAATGTCACCCCCCGTCCTCCTCTTCTCCAGGCTGAACAACCTCAACTCTCTCATCCTCGGTTCATAGGAGAGGTGTTCCAGCCCTCTGATGATCTTCATCACCTGGGACAAAGAGCAGGAATGACAGAGGCAGCATTGCACAATCCAGCAGTCTGTCACCAGGGTGGACAGAGGCACAGTACAATGATAACATGCAGAAGGCAAAGCCCGGTCCCAGACAGATTCTGCCCAGTTATATCCTTTCCTCTGGCTTGGATTATAATTACATAGATGCAAGCAGGCTTGAAGTCTTACTGAAACACAACACTGCCATGGATTAATAGAACAGGGAAGGAGAAGTAGGGATCTGAGATGGACCTGGAAAGCACTGCAGTCTGGCAGATGTGGGCAGCCCTGCCTGAATTGAACTGGTATCAAGAAAGGGATATAATAAGGTCACTACTTTAGAAGAATAATGCTTAAAAGGTAGTAAAGCTCTGCCAAAGATGTAAAGCTCATAAGCCAGTTACTGGTGCTAACTGTCTTAATGGGATATGGAAACACCAGCACACCTGGCAGACAAGTCAATGCAAAAGACACAGCTATTCCACAGTCCTCACCACAGAGATCAAGGAACAGGGACTAAAGAGAACTTGCAGTAGAATAACTTACAAAGAGGTCCAGATGGGGCCCTGGAGTTTTTAATCCTTTGCAGCCAAGTCTCAGAAAAAAAAAGGTAGAGAGATCAATAAAAGTCCCTCAAGAGAGACAACTGCACGACAAATTAAATCCACAACTGACTTTGCCAATAATGTCACTGGCACCATGTATCAGTACATCCCTAATGACCAGTCATACAAACCATGGAGCCCTGAGCTCTCTGCACTGACACCAAGAGAAAATCCTATACTAAGCCACCCACATCCTGTCCTGTTTTCTTCTTGTCAATCTTTCCTCTGAATATCAACTTTTCCTTTCTTCTCCTGACCATATTTCCCCTACTTTTCGTGTGTCTGGTCTGATCTATCTGCTCCTTCTACAGTTCATTTATTATCTGTCTCTTCCTCCTCTTCCTCCCATGTTTTTTCCTTGCCCCCAGAACTCCGTGTAGGGCTGCCAAATCCCTGCTTCACTGGTGTAACTCAGCTGATTTACTTTCCTTAAAGCAGTGTCTGCTCTCATGTAAATTACCCTCCAAACCCAGCCTGTGAAGCGGGCTTGTTCACTAAACTCTATGAATAGGAAAGTAGGCACAGCTGGCCTATTCATAATCAACATAAAAAATAGATTAGCACTTTACAGATTAAACATTATCGTTTCAACGGTTAACATAAATCAACTACACTTACAGGCCTGGCATTGCTGCTGCCACTGCAGGGTGGCAAGCACTGCAAAGAGAAGGGCTGACAGTCCAGGGTGCAGTGGGAAACAGCTTGAACCTAAGTTCTCCTCTGGCATCCCCAGTGTGTACTGCAAGAGGTTGTTACCAGGAGAAAAGTGGGCTACGAAGAAGCTACAAAGAGAAAAGTGGGAAACAAAGATAGGGGGGTAATTTTGATTAATTCACATGCATTTCCAAGCAATCTAGCAACCCACTATTCTAAAGCCAGAATCCAACTGCCTTTCTTCCTTCCCTCGGGCTGATGCAGCTCAAAAACAGAGCAACAAAGTCAGCCTCTGGAAAAGGAGCAGGACAGGAAGCCTCTAAATGCTAACTGGTATGTAGCTCTGTTTCCTACAGTTCAAAATATTTGGGCTTCCGTGGATGAAGAAAAGCAACTTGGTGGATTCCATCTATTCTAACCATCTCAAAAAACACCTCATTACAACACAGGATTCACCTCACCAAAGAGAGGCCAAGTACTGACACCCACTTCAGATGTGTCCTGTGGTGAGCAAAGCCAGGAGAGAGTATCCCGGAGTGGTCAGGCTGCACTTTCTCCCTCATCAGGTACAAGATACTAAGGAGACGCTCGGTCCAACACACTGTCATCAGTGTGCTATGGCTGTGTAGTCATTAGAGAGATAAGGCCCACAGAACCAGTCCGATCCATACCTTTCCATTCCTTCCTGCTCACTCACTGAGAACCACCCAGTGTCTCAAATGTTTACCTTGGAGCAGCCAACCTGTAATTCCCGAGCTGGTTTTAGTGACTGCAAGGGACTGGCAAAGGCCTTGGCCAGGATATCCCATTAAGAACCAGCCTCACACCTCTTTCAAATAAAAAGGAGAACAAAAAATAGAAGAGGAAGAGATTAGGCTATGGTCCAAAGGACAAAAGACAGATTGGGAGAGGAGGCATTGGCCTATGGGTTTTCTTGGCAGCCAGGGCAAAGACATTAGCGGATTACAAAAGGCAAGGTGGATAAAGTTACATGGAGAGACTTCTTTACTATAACCCCACTTAACAAGCCCTGGTAATTTTAATTGCTCTAGCCTCCTTCTAGCCTTTCTTGATAAATGGGAATAGCAGTTAATAGACCTGAACCAATCAGCTACATCCAATAAGGTGCTTGAGAAAATTAGCTTTGTTCTCCACGCTCAACTGATACCACCTCAGTTTCATTCATTATCCAAAATGAGCTAACTAATGTAAATTTTCTACTAATAATTTGAAATTTGGAAGGACTGGTGCTGAACAGCCTTTTCCAAGAACTTTGGAAATTTGAGACGCAGTGGCTATGTAAGCTTTCTAAGGGACAAACTCATAGGTTTGCTTCATCTGAGCTCTCCTGGCACAAGCAATAGGTCACGTGAGTTTACTTCTTCAGTTGTCACAGACAGCTACAGAGGTTTGGCTCTGAACCACACATCCTGTAAAACTAAATACTGCAAAGCTTACAGAACATAAGTGCAATATGTGCTTAATGTTCACAAACATCACATGAGAAAACTTCCTCAGGCTGGTCTGCCTACTAGGAACAAATACACTTTGCTCACTAATGGTGTAAAGAACTTGGAGACCCTTTAGATCCCAATTTTTGCCTCAATTCTCAAAACATAAAAGCATGTTGAGTGTGTGGCTTCTCATAAGGAGAATTTCCAATGCTCCTAGCAGTCTTTCCACAGAGAAGAAAACTTGCAGGCAGAGTTGAAGTGGTTTTTATGGCTCAGCGTCCTTCCATAGAATCAAGAGCTGACTGTCAGACAGATCCCAGAAGTGCCATAAAACAAAGTTTATTAGATCACTGTACATCTTAAAAATTCATTAAAATTCTATGTGTCTATTCTGTGTGTTAGAAAAATGCAGATATGTCAAGGTCAGGCCCTGTAACTAATTATTTCATCTTACATCATTTGTTTCATCTACAAATAACCTATTGCCGAAAGTTGCCTGACTCACTGCATCATGTTTTCATGTTTCGGATGGGTCAAGAGCCAAGTAACTGTGCAGATGTAAAATTCTGAAAGAAATCAGGAGATAATAACTAGGCAGCATCAAGTAGGATATTAAAAGATCAGTGGGCAGGCAGATGACGGGATTCTCTGCTCCCTCAGAGAAAAATGAGGCATAGTAAACCCAGCCTGTGTCAAGATCAGAGCATCAAGAATATTTCAGAGTATATCAGCAGTGGGCTTTGAAACAGAAGCCAGTCCCTCCACATAGCAGCTCAATGTTTCTGCCCCTACACAGATCCTGCTGTGTCAGAAATGCCTGGAGAATGCTTTGCAAAGGAGATACACATCTGAAAAAAGAAAGTCTCCATATGCAAGAATAAGGACTATTAATCCCAGTTACAGACTGCAATTTCCAGTGATTGTTTGGAATTGGAAGGGTTACCCAAGTGCTGAGAAGTGTTTTCTGTCAACGGCTTGAGCATTGTTGTGCAGCACATCCACCATCTCTGCAGGATGCGGACACTGAATACAGCCTGACACAGCTGTCGTGTGTGCTGCCAGCCAAGATGTGTTTGCATCAGAGCAACACTTCCGGTGTAATCAAAATTCTGAGAAAACTGTACTGTAACACAGCTTACTGTCTGCACAGACACTGAGCCAACAAATTCCATGCAGGTATGTCATACACTAACCCCCAGGCATCTAAAGAATTCGTAAATTGAAGGAAAGAAATGTCACTAAGCATCCAGTTCAGAACTATTCCTTACCAGGCCATTCCCCATTGCATTTTCTGATCTGAAGTTTTTCTCTTCCTTGCAGGAGGCCCTCCAAACAATCCTTCAGAAAATCCACTGTCCAACTTCCTATATTTTAAATCTTACTAATTTGAAAGAAGTCAAAGGACATTATCCTCTAATCTATACTCAAAACTTTCTCTCTCTTAAGACAATGGGGCCCAGAGTACCCAGCAAGAGGCTGCCATGAGCAGGACCCAGCCATCCTCTCCCAGGAGCTCTGAGTGGAGAGAAAACTCATGGAAAGAGGCAGTACCCTCTTCCAAAGCTCCCCTGTCAGTAAGGACACCAGGTTGTCCTTGGCATGACAGTAAGGGTCAGTAACACTGGAGCTTGCATACAAAGTGAACAGGGACACAAGAAACAGCAAGGTTCACTACCTGAGCCACAAAAAGCTCTGTTTGCTTTCCCCATCTGCCCTTGGAGCAGCAGCTCTGACAGCTGCTTCCCACACAAGGGCTCAGTGTAGAGGCAGCCACACTAGGATCTGCCAGTGACTGGGGCCTCTTACCAGAGACAGGGCAGGGCAAGCACAGCAGAGGCTGCAGCAGCAGCAGGACCTGCACAGGCAGCCACTTGTGCCTTTCAGTTGAGTAATGCAGGACCATTTGTTCTGGGTGACATTAATGCTATTCGCCATCCATCTCAGACTCTTTAAATTACCTTTTTATGGCCAAAATCCTTTTCATAATTGATAAAAATCTCTTTTTTATATCCCAAGTTATTGAAAGAAATGTGAAGGTTTTTTATTCCTCATTACAGTTTTAATAAAAATGTGGTTTTTATTGACGTCTGCTTGGAAGCCCTGCCGAGTGTACTGAGAGAGACTCAGAGTGGTGGGAGAAGGGCCGTATCTTCCCATCCGACTTTCCAGCTCCTCACACTGTCAGAGCAATGGCCACCACAGCTCAGCTTCCACTTTGGTGGGTAATGGAGGGTGGGTAACATCACGCAGAATGAGGAGATTCCCTGTGACCAACAATACCCATAGCAGGCAAGAGAGGCTCTTGCTGACCTAGATCTGGTTGCCCCAAGCCCATTCGTGATGTATGCACAGTGATGGACTTCACAGACCACCCTGGCAAAGCATTGCTGGAGATGGTGTTTTAGGACAGAACCAGGTTCACAAGCTACAGGAGACCTGGGTGTTCAGCAAAGCCATTCTGTGTCAGGCCACAGCCCCAAGCAACCACAAGAGGGACTGTGCACTGTGCCACACATCAGTGCTTTTGGGCAGAGCACTCAACCACAAGGCTGCACAACAATGGAGGAAGCACACACGTGTCCTGGCATCCTGAATGGGTTAGACAACACTGCCAGCCTGGGAAGAGGCTTTCTGGAGCCGTAACAGAACCTGCAGCAACCTTCAGTATGACATGAAGACCTTGTGATCTAGCACAGTAAATGAATCTTCTCTAGAACACCATATGGAGCCAGCTACAGAAAGTGGCTTGGGAATAACTTGGATGCTGTAGGACATGTAGTGTAATACCCAACAGCCTATTGAAGGCCTAGCTCCTCTCCCACAGGGCTGAGCATTGTTTGAATCGTTCTGCAAATGAGAAATAAGCATATGTCTCGCCAGAGCTTAAAATGCTAATCGACAAATTCCAGAAGGTAGGGAATCAAGTCCATCCTTCTCCCTGTCACTGTCACATGCCATACTATACCAAGAATTCATACAGAAATAGGAGTAAAAAGAGTCTTTTCTATTCCCTCTATTTCTCATACTCTCATAACAGTATGAGGACAGGGAAGACTCCTGCACTGGGGATTAGCACCTTGCTGTGGTCTCATTCTCTGTCTTTCCCATCAGTACACATGGGCATATAATTTTTGTCCTTCCCTGTCAAATGGCCATGCAGCATCACTGCAGATCATTGCAGTGACCATACTCTCAGGTGTATATGGGCACATTTTGACAACAGATGAATAATATTTCATGTACCCAACCCAAAAAACATTTTGGGAACTTCAGGAGTGCCTTGGTTCCAACCAGGACAGGTTAATTTTTTGCAGTAGCCAGGAGTGGGCGTGGCCAGGACCGTAAAGTTACTTGATACCACCTCATGCCATTGCCAGGGGCAGGGGAAAGGGACTCTCTTTCTCTTCCAAGGAGAAGGAATTCCTTCCAATTGAGTTAAAGTGGTGGACAGAACAGTCAGGTACTGTTTATTGTCAGGGGCTTTTCACATAAATTGTTTCTCTGTCTTACACCTTTCATTATTAATATTGTTGCTGTTATTGTTTGTTTTCTTATCTCATTGCTATTTCCAGTAAATTGTTCTTATCCCAACCCATGATCTTTGTCTTTTGCGCCTCCAGTTGGTTTTAGCCGCAGTACTAAGTTGGAGAATACCATTCCTAAACCAAGACAGGAAGCAATTCAAAGTGTTGCCTGGAAATAGAACAAACCTTCCCCAACAACGTTAGAATGATAATATAAAAGCAAACCTTTACTTGAAAGCCTTCAGGTACACAACATGGTGAAAACCGCACATGGTACAGTAATTCTACAATTTTTATAAGGTTAGTTGATTAGTATACCTATCAAATATTGTCCAATTAGAAGAGCAGTTGGTTAGGTAATTTTTCCCTGGGTACTGCCCCATTGGAATTGGTCCAGGGGCTTCTCTATCCCACTTTTTGTTGTGTCTCCTAAGATTCTGGTTGGAAAACAAAATGTCCTTGTAGGTGGTCCTCTTCTTAAGTAAGACTAAACAGTATTTCAGGAATGTGTTAGAAGGCTAGCTTATTGTTTTAAAATATAGGGGAAAAGGGTAGGAAAAGTACTAGGAGCTACAGCCATGCACTAGCAATCTACAAGGCTACAAATCTATGAAAAATATATAAAAAGCTAAAAATCTTTAGGCATCATTTCCCCCCTTTAGAGACTTGACAAAAATTCTATATTGTCTAGTCTCTACCACTTACATTTGACAAAGGGCAGTATTCTTCTTAGCCATGATTTTGCTGCAAAGTCAATGACTTCTCAACAAGGAGTATCTGCTTCTTACTTGCACAGCACTGGTGCTGTGCCAGGTACAACAGCAGGAATCCAAGGCTGAATCCTCCAAACGTCACTGTGGAAATGCATCCTCCTTCATGAATCACAGCACAGGAGGTTCCTCTACCACATGTGCTTTGTTTATAAATCACAGTCAAACCATTGATGTATCCTGCCCTGTTCAATCAACAACCTCCTTTACTGTACAGCTGCAGGAGGTTTCTTGCAAATGGCAAAAGACTGCTTGAACAACCTGTAAAAGTTGCAATTAACTATGGATGAAAAGGAAGGTCTCCTTGGAGGTGCTGGGTAATCAAGCAATTAGAAACTACTTCCCATTACCTGCATTTCCACAAAGCAGAGCTAGAATGACATCCTTCCAAATGACTATGTTTCCATCTGTTTAAGCCCTTCATATGATTTGGCTTCAGCAGAGACAAGCCTTGACCTCTGAGCTCTCCCCAGCCCTTTCTCCCAGCTTTGAACAAAGGAAGCATTGTAAGCAGAGCTTTCAATCACTCGTATGTACTCCGTATGGAGCCTGTCTTGCCTCAGCCTTCCTGGAGCACAGCGAACTCATCAGCAATGGCATAAGCATGTATGCAGATATGGATATCTGCAGTCAGGATTTCTTGGGATCCCTCATTTGCTCAGCTTCAACCATTTCTACTCTTCTCTGCAACAGCTTCAGCAACTGTTAGATGTGAAGGTAAGTCAAAAGACAAGCAGAGACACTCACTCCCATGGCTAGTCACATGCCTTACACCAGCCTGTCACCCCCCAAGCAATGACAGCCTGGACACAGAGCACCTGGGCAGCCACGCTACACAAGCACCCTATCAACCTGGGAAAGACCCTGCTTGGGACCACACTGCCCTCAGTTGGGGGGGTGATAACTTTATCCTTGCCTTCATCCCCAATCACACAGACCAGGCACAGGAACAATGACTAGAGAACCTGCCCAACAGGAACCTGCCAGAAAGGAGAAGGAACTGGGATATTTCTGAAAGGACAGAGTCACAGATGAGGAGGAAGGGAGTGTCGCCCACCAAGGAAAATTACCTCGAACGTGAGTTAAGACCTGGGTAGAGTATGGAGTACACAAACATATCAAGAGGGAGAGTAAGAAGTCTTAGGGAAAAGGTCAATAAATTGATTTAAAAATGCCAAGGTGTAAGGATGGGCTGGAAGCTGATGAGCAAGAGGCTGGGAAAAGTGACATCTTGCTGTACATGGAAGTAATAACAGTGGTGCTGAGTGGGTAGAGCTATGCTGTGGCCTACTGGGATGTGCAATATGAGGAGGTATTTTAGGACTAGAAAGAGGTAAAAGTGTGTGTTGGCGTAGACAAGAGTACACAGTGAAGCAAGGAGATGTCACAGTATCTAAACTCATTATCATTGTGCAGCAGCAGAAAAGTGAGACCCATATTAGGGAATGCACTGGACAGTAGTGGAGCCAAGCAACAGAAAGGCAAAAAGGATATTTGGAAGACCAGGGTTGTAAACGCTGCCAAGTCCTTCTGCAACCACTCCATCGTATGACAAGGGATACTGTGAAATGCCCTTGATCAGAACGGAGCGGCATTACCTCCCCAATATGCCTGTATCTCACAGCCACATGACAGTCCTTTCCAACAAACCTGCCAGAGGGAGGAAATGCCCCTAATCCCCTTGCTGTCAAAATTTCTTCCACCTTTTCTAGTTTCTAAGCACAAAGATTTTCTGCTCCTCATCAGACTTTCTCCCTAAATGTGTGGTGCCCACATTTCACCAGAAATTACCTGGCTCTGCTCTGCATGCACTTTGTTGAGTTAGAGCACTTAGCTGAACCAGCTCTCTCTCCCTGTGTCATTAATAGTTCTGCAGAGAAAGAACATATTTGGTTTGCTTTCATTTTCTACACTTGACACCTTTTCACTTTCAGAACCTTGTTCAAGCAAGGAAGATAAAAATAGAGGTAGGAGAGACTCTTTCATTCATATCTTATCACCCATTCTTAGGAACACAGCTTTTCCCAACTGCTTCAAGGAATACACCCAGAACAAGCCCAACCTGCGGTATCTCCACTGTCTCCCCAAAAGATTCTTGCTCTGTGATCCCACTGGTGATTGTTTCCAGAAGTTATTGCAAAGATTTCTTTGTGCAGCCTCTCCCACTGTTACTACTTGTGTTACCCTGCGAATCCCACCCCGCCCACCTCAACCTCTTGCATATAACACTCAAGAGAATGATCACCTCCCACCATCACTCATCCAAACCACTGTGGCTGAGATTAGAAAGCCAGCATCTGCTCACTACTGATTATTTTGATCCCAGTGATCCCTGATAGGTACACAAACTGGCCTTGGACTTAAAACAGGGCTGGACAGGACAACCCACTAGTCAGCATATACGATGCTTCTCCTTCTGTGTCAAATCAGCACACAGGCCATTTGCCTTTACATCAGAACTACATGCTGCAGCTCCTGGTCCCCAGCCATGATGCTGGCCTAGAGTGGGAGATCCCCCATCAGCAGGGTATCAAGCAAGTCTGTGTGGGGACAACAGAGTCACGTTGAACTGCCATAAATCCACCTCACAAATGCTCTGTCTTTGCTGAAACATCAGTCCCATTGGCATGGTCTCCATTTAAGCCAGTTTTCCCACAAAACATTTGTCAAACATCCAAGCCCGTGATAAGATTCGCAGGAGTAGGTCACATTAGAAGGTAGACTATTTCTAATTGACTGAAAATATAATGCTTCTATACGTGAAATTGGTTTTTTTTGATCATCCTGCCCTTTTGCAAGCTCTTGCCTAATTTGCTAGCTTGTCACATTCCTCCCTAGGTATCTCTGTATTTCCAGTTGCTCTTTCTCCCATTTGTTCTGCAGTGATCCAAGCTGTATGTAATTACTTCTTGCCTACACTTAAGATTCATCTGAAGAAGCCTGCTCTTGGGCCTGATGGGAGAACTGGAAGTCTTACCACTGAATTCGAGAGCAGCAGGACTAGGCCTAGGCACCCCGGGAAGGTTCCCTCACTATCATTTTTTCTTCTATTTGAATTCATCTGCAAGTTCCCAGGTGCAATGCTGGCCACAGGAGGGAAAATTTCAGGATCCCTCTCTGCACTCTTCTCTGCCCTGACACTCCACTTTGCCCCTCTGCCACCTATATTTCAGCTAAGTATACCATATTTAAAATACACTGAGGATCTAGCTACACTGGAATTAAATTTGTTCCTGAAGCAACCCTATTAAATCCTCTAGGCTCCAGCAAAGACATCTTTGGTGCATTAGGTTCCCAAATCCTTTCTGGTTTTAAATACCTTGATTTGGTACATTGTAACTATTAACACAGGTATTTACATCAGCTTTTAATACTGCCCAGTTTTACAAGGTCCTTTATTTTTATACATGTTATTCTCTTCATTTATCTCTTTTATCATTGCTCTCTTTCTCTTGCTACCATTTCCTCTCCATCACTTTCTTCCCATTTCTACCTTTTTTGCCCTCCCTCCCTCTGTCTCAAAAATTAAATATTGCCCAGCACTGCCCATGTGAAGGAAGTGAATGTTATGAGGTAAGGCTGCTGTGGAGACTGCATTTGAGCTGCTTCACTGGGAATCAGTGAGGCACGGAGCGTTCGTCTAGCTCCCAAGAAGCATAAAGAAACCAGGGTTATGAGTGGCAGCTGAACGAACACACACTTGTGAGAAAAGGTCCCACCTCTGAGCACCTACTTCAGCCTTTAAGAGACACCACACAAACTGTGCCAGAGGTGGCTGGTGTAGTAATTTAATGTGGACTAACCTTGGGGTGGCTTTCCACAGCTCCTGTGGAAGGGAGATTGCTACATGGAAGCCCAAGGAGGCAGAGGCCTGCAGGGAGCAGCCAGCCTGCCCTGCTCCATTTATCTACTGAGCTATGAAACACAGCTGCTATCAGCCATGCTAAAAGGATGGAGTGCTGATAGAGGGAGCATGTTGCAGGCTGGGGGCTGACCTCAACCCTGCCATTAAACTGTAGGGAAATATTAATGGTCATTCCTAGGGTCTAGACAATAGTCAAATATTGACTAGACAATATGTAAACCCTTAAACTACAGATAGGCAGACTCACCCCATCCAAATCTGCCCGTATTACACCCTCTAGGTGCAAAAACTTCACTTACCTCATGATTCCCCCATACCTCCCTACCACACAGTCAGACAAGCCAGAACAACCAAAACAGCCCCAAAAGCCCAAAATATAAGAACCAACAGATACATACACTGCTTCCCTTCTTCAACCTTCTGTCTTCCTCCCCCTCACACACACTTTCCCTAGCATCACCTTTGCACACTGTTGCCTCCTGCCTCCCTCTTCCCATGTCAGTTGTGATCCTTGAAATGCCTCTCCTCAACCTGGGCTAGAGTATGAGGGGACATCTTGTAAAGAGAAAGATGCAAAGTAGCAGAACACCCTCTGTAATTTACTGTGCTTACTTCCCTTATATTTAATGAACACATTCACCTACCTACTGATCTCAGTGCTGTGGGCTGCTGAGGGTTAATGATGGCACCAACTCCTGAGCTACTGCGTTACCTGACTGCAGCACCAAAAGTGATTTATGCTATTATTTTCTTTGGGGGTTAATTAGGGGCTCGAGAAAGTAAAGGGCTGTCAGTGCTAGCTGGAATTGGTCTAGTGCAGCCAGGGGAGAGCAGTCATCCCTCACAGAGCTCTGCCAATATATCTTCGTCCTGAACATCAATACCTCCAGCTCCCACCCCTCAGTGTAGCAGACAGCCCTCCATCCTGACCTCCCACAACCCTGTTAGTCTTGGCATATAGAGTACACTGCTCTGCTGAGTCCTGCCATTTCCATCTGGCACCTTTCACACCCTTACTCCTCTCTTATCTTCTCCTTACCAAAGCTTGCCAATAATGCCCATTGATGGACAGGGAAAACTCGCATGACATTCTCCCAGAGGCAAGGAAGAGGTATCTCCCCTTGGTATCTCTTAAAACTGAGAAATAGCAGTTTTCCTTCCTCTAGCTGCTGTTTTCCTTCCTCTAGCTGTCCAGGGCTTGCTGAGGCCTGAGAAGCCACCACAGGCTATGGCTGCCCCTACCTCTTTGCCCAGATCCTCACGGATAACTTGCTCAACCTCCTGCCTGGTGCTCTGCGGCGCCTGGCTGTGCAGCACCTTGAGGGTGCGGGTGTACTCCTCAGGCAGGAGGTAGTCCAGCGCTCCCAGGTGCTGTCCCACCTTGATGAAAGTGCCTCGGTTGGAGCAGCACAACTCCCGGAGGCGCTCAGCAGAGCGCAGGTGCACCTGCGAAGAGACCAGAACATCAGTCAAGTCCTTTTGCTGCCTGTTACATGCACATGTCCACATATGTATCTTTTTTTGTCCAGTATTTAAGCAGACCAAGGATTTCCTTTCTTGATTCTGGGCATCATCATCATCTAACATGTCAGTTCAGTATTAGGACTCTGGCTGGATTTAAAGGGTCTGAACCAGACCAGGACAAGATGCTCCAGAATATAAAGTGCTTCAACACTTGTTTGTACAGGCACCATGATCAGTAACAGCACATTTGTTTTTGGCTCATCCTCACACAGAATAAAAAGTCTGGCCATAGGGCAGCATTGGTTTGTCACTGTGATTCACCACTATGATGCACAGTTTGGGAACCTCTTGTCAAAAGACAAAAATCACAACCACAACCATTATTTTAGACTCTTAGTGTGAGTGCAGTGAATTAAAATGAGAAGAAAACCACATATACCATCCCAGAAACTTCCAGAAACTTAGAAGGAGAGTCTGTTAAAAATCAAAATTACAGATATCTATTTGGCAGTGCGAAGGACAGTATGCAGGCAGTCCTTCATCTTCCTCACCTCACTTTGAGACGCACAAGGGGAAATTACATCCCTCCAGTCCAGCCAGGTCTTGGGTCTTACTGCTTACACTGCCAACAACGTCTGCAGTGACAGTGGTTTGAGCAACTAAGTGTTAGAAGACTTGCCAGCTGTGCTCACAGTGGCTGAAATTCAACTACCAAATCACAAAACCCATTGCCAACCACTTGCCTGGTCTGTATTGCAGCTCTTAAGGTTCATTTTGCTCTTCAAGAATAGACTAGCCACCACATCTTTCAGTGACAATGATTTATTCTGCCTTTATTACTCTCACTAGACAAGCCTCCTGCCAAGGACACAGCTATATTGAATAATATTTAATGAACTTTATATATAAGTTTACCCTGGTACGCTAATAAAATCTAAGCAAATCAATAACAAAAAATAACTGTGCACCCATCTCCTGTTAACGCCTGACACCTATCTGCATGAAGTCTCCTAATTCCTCTGGCTTCTGTGTCAGAAGTCATTGAAGGTCGAATCCTGTGTTTGCAGCCCTCATCTGCCCAAGATCCTGTGGTGATGGACCCCACCAAAAGCCTTGAAGTATGTGACAAAAAGGACCAATACCACAAACATTCATGAACACCACATATACCTATGCCATTTAGGAGCTGTCTTTGCTCTCTGTGCAAAGCGGTGCTGTGTCACATCATGGGACAGGCTGAGTGTCCCGCATTTGGGAACGCGTCAGGGGCAGACCGAGTGCTGAGCTGCAAGTGCATGACACACAGGCCTAGAGGAGTGTGAGGAGAAAGCCTAATGCACAAGTCTCGCCCTCAGTGTGAGACTTGACAGTTTGATGCACACGTGCTCACACGCACACACACATTCTCCCAGGTGGGCACATATGGGCAAGTGTAACTCGTGCTAGATTAGTGAGCTTCCCCCAGCGTATTGCCAGCTCAAAAACACTCACACATATATAGGCAGCAAATAACACCCATGAGCATGCCTCAATTCTCCCACGTCATTTTCCT
Organism: Gymnorhina tibicen; assembly: GCA_013399875.1. Classification (NCBI taxonomy): domain Eukaryota; kingdom Metazoa; phylum Chordata; class Aves; order Passeriformes; family Artamidae; genus Gymnorhina; species Gymnorhina tibicen. The sequence goes on from VXAZ01001670.1 coordinate 1,353,768, forward strand.
GCATTTTACACAACAGCTTTGAAGCTCCTCCTGTAACAAGCCTCTGCCCTGGCTCTTTCCCTGCTCTCCTTCCCTGTGTGCAGCAAGGACAAAAGCAGGCCAAAAGGGAACAAGGAAAGGAAGCTGTGACAGAAGATGAGACAGCAAGAAAACCAGGGAGGGAGTAATGGGATGAAAGAGAAAGGGAGAGAGGGAGCCAGAGCAGCTGGGTTGTTTGTCACAACACCGGGAGTCCAGCCCATCAACAGGGAAACAGCTTTTTTGCAGCTCCAATAGTCACCCTCTACCCACTGCCTCCAGCTGTGGAGGAAAACCCTTGCCAGCAGTGAAGGAGAGTGGTGGCCAGCCACACCCCTCAAGGTGTTGGGCAGCCATAGCCAAAGGCATTGGCCGGAAACAGGGGCAAGGCTCTTTACAGGTACGTCCCAAAAAACCCAGCACTGAGCTCCCAGCATTGAGCTCAGGCCAGCACAGGGCCCTGCGATCTCCCATATACAGCAGGAGCCCATCAAATGACTCCAGGCTGCAGCATGACTCAGGGCAGAGCAGCAGCAAACCAGGGCTGTAATGCAGTGCTGGGTGTCAGGCCAAGCAGCCAGCTCAGGGTAGAGGTGCTGGTTCCAGTGCATTACCCCCACCACATGGATTGCCAAGGGAGATGGAAAAAACAGGATGGAAAACTCATGTAGCTAAAAATGCAACTGACTGTAGACACACTTGCATACAAGGTGTATCTTCACATTGGTTACTGCTGAGAAAGAGGTGGAAATAGCCCCTCTTTCCTCTAGCACAAGGTGAGAGGAAATTTCGGCCTTCACAAATTTATCCACGCTGTTGAGAAGCTGGCTAGCCTCATGGACGCAGCAGTCCTGGCCAAGAGAGACAAGAGGATGCTTACAGAGGGCTCCAGGAACAAAACAGAACAAAACCCCCACACACAGCATCCTCCACAGTGCTCTCACAACTGGCTTGGCATAAACTCCTAAGAGAGAGATGCCCTGGCTGACTGGCTGGGCCAGGGAATTCCAGCTCCTGCACCTCTAGAGAGACAACATGGCCAAGCAACTTGTCTCAGAAGAAGTCAATCTGTAACCCTGCATCTTACAAAATTCCAGTCTGCATTAGAGGCAGAAGTACAGTGAGCATGAAGCAGAACTGTGAATGCAGCTTCCAAGGACTCTTTTCTTATCAACCAGATCAGGTTTTTTAGTGGAAAACTTTCCTAATGATCTTTTATTATTTTCTTGGATCTCCCCAACATAGGTCACAGTCCAGATGCAGCACTTGTTCTCTGACAGACTACATTCCCCTAATCACAAAGTAAGAGCGTCACATTCCTACCATGGTGTCCAGTAGTGGTGGCTCATGTTTCTGTTCTACCTTGAAGAAAATACAAGGTTAATGGAAATCCCCAGAATGGCTCAGAATTTTTCTTCAAGATACTGTTCTTTGTTGCACAAACAATACTTCGAGACTGTTTTTATCAGAGGAAAGAGCTGGGAACAACAGCTAGTTTTATACAGACATACTCGTATGTCTCACCCCTAGGAGCACATTACAAAGGAAGCATTTCATGTACCAAGGAATATCAAGAATAAGCTTCCATCAGAAAGCCCTTCAGATCACAAACCCTGTCTGACTCTGTACATGGCTCTTTCCTCAGTCCACCTGGGCATCTTTTTCTGTCTCAAATCCCTCCAGCAGGACAAATTCTACATCAGCCCACACAGCTATCAGACTCCTCTGCTTTACCTAAACCCTGGTTAGACTGGGATTAATACCGATTATTAAAACTGTGAAAGTAACAACTCTTAGGTATGGAGAGGAGGCACCTCTGGGATGAAGCACATGCTCAGCAAGCGGAGCTGCAAAGGGATGTTTTTTAATTTATGCTAGATGTACAAGCGGACCTGGCTTCTCAAGTAATTCGGGTGCTTTTGAAGGAGCCTTTACTCACACAGATTACCGGCAAAGAACTGCTCGTCAGAACATCAGATGTGCAAATGTCATAAACTGGTAGGTGCTAATCTGGTCTTTAAAATAAAGGAATTAATTTAGAAGAAAATAAATACTCAAGCTAAAATATACCAGTGAGAACTTCAGTATTTGATATCTGGTGACAGACCTGGTGGCAAAAGTGCTCAGAAAAGCCACTAAAGACAGTAAAGTAAGTGGTGGAAGCAACTCCTCATATGAAATCCCTCAGAAAAGCCATCCCAGCTCTGCATACTGGGGAATCACATACTCTTAGCTGACAAAATGTGAAATGAAGATTAGGAATGCAGAGAGAACAGCCTGCCCATCACTGCTTACAATGGAGATACACTCTCCAAGACGGTATTTCAAGAAAGGTGTCTCCAGAAAACACCTGGGAAACTTCAATCACATAAAAATTAGAGATTAATTCAAAAAGTAGCTGAGATGCTAATAACCGTAATAAAAGGAAATCTCATATTAAAACTGTTAGCTTCCAGAGGACTAAAAGGGAATAAATGGTACCCTGTTTCTAAGAAATCAAGACTGATCTGGGAAACTATAGTCCTGCAAGCTTTAATTCTGTATCAACTAAATTAGTTACATAATAATTACAGAGAGTACTAAAAATCATCTAGCTAAATGTGATATGACTGATAAAAAGCCAACAGGGATATTGAGGGGAAAAAAACCATTCTTCACCTGTCCACTAAAACACTGGGAGCTTGTTAATACAATGGCCAATAGAAAAGAGGTATTAGAAAAGAGGTATTTATTGGAACTTTCAAGTGGCTTTCAATAAATATCCTCACAAAGACTAAAAGGAAAACTCAGTAATTATTGGAGATACAAGAACATCACTTGCTCATTTTATCCCATTCCCAACTCAGAAACCCATTGCTACAGCAGCAATGGGAGACTCTCCAGTTAGGACAAGGCTGTAACACTTAGTGCTGTTTTCATCACAGTTTCATTTCAACCTCCTCTGAGCATTTTCAGACCAGATGATCCTGCAGAAGCCTTGTCTATCTTAGGACCTGCATTCATTGTTACTTCCAGAGAAGATGAACTAGCACTGGAAACATTGAGAAACATGATAAAAAGGAGAAGAGGTCCAAGTAGTACACAGAAGGCAGAAGGAGCTCTCTACTATAAAAGGATTGACCTGCATCACTGTCAAAAACAAACAGCAGAGTGTCCCATTACACCTGTTCATACACCAAGGTTTAATTTTCCTGCTACTGATCTGGCAAAGGAGAGAACAGTGCAGTGAAAAAAATTCCATGAGATGCAACGGATATTATTCACCACTGTGGAAAAATAAGCCCTGCCAAGTCTCTACCAAAGATAGGTGAAAAATCAATACACCAGGAGATCTCACCCTCAGCATAGATGGCTGCAAGGTTACACATATTGGGAGGTGCAGTTTGTCCTCCCTGCACACACTGCTGGGCTCTCAATTAACTGGAACCATCCAACACTTGCATCACATTTTTGTGGACTGCTCAGCCTGCTCAATGCACAGTGGGAGTCAGAACAACCCAAAAAACCTGATAAAAAAGATTAAAATGTTTAAAATATCAAAACACTATTGTATAAACTGAATGCACAACCCCACCCTGGATTCTAGACATCCCATCACAAAAAAGAGGTAGACAAATAAAAAAAGACAGAGAAAGACAGGGGAAATATGACCACGTCATATAAAAGAGTCTATTTAAAAACAGATTTTAAATGTTTGGAGACTGTTTAGATTACAGAGTTGATGCATAAGAGAGAAAAGTTGGATGCAATAATGAAAGAAAAAAAAAAAGCTCCTATTCCTATTGGAACTCTCATAAAGCCACAAATAATACGTTATTCCACAAAACAACAACCGTTTTTTTGGGGTTTTTTTACATCCCATTTTGCACAATACAGCAATAACCAGTGGCACTCACTGTCAGAGGATAGAGAAGCCAAAAGCTTAATGGAATCAGAAAGGCTTTAGATATTTATGATAAAATAACCATACCAGATTTTATATGGAGCTTTTCATCTCTAAAAGTGCTTTTACAAAGCTCTTTACAAAACTCAGGATCGCTATTCCCCATTTTACAGACTCATAAGAACATTACAGGTAATAAAATGTCTAAAGGGCTTTAAACACTATTGCTCAAGGCATCAAGACAAAAATTACCCTATTGTCTGGCCACAATGAGAAAATGCAAACAGGGTGCATTATTAAAATCTTCAAAGAACCTACATGGTGTATCCAGTTCCCAAATTCCAGTTAAATCTTCTGCTGAGGTCAACCTGCTTCCAAAGGTCTTCCATGTTCACTAAATTACCTGCCATTCAAAGGAGTTGTGACATTGGTGATGAACTCTTGCTTTCTTTCCACAGAACAACAGAACTGCTGCTTATGGTCTTTCATATCAAGCCTTTGGGATGCTGGGAAGAAACTTCTGTGTGGCACACAGTAGGTGAGAGCATCCCAAGCATATATGCTGTCAGCCATCCTGGACAAGAACACTCTTCCAGAAATGCCTGCAGTAGGAGACTGGACTGGAAGAGCCAGGCTGTCCTTTGGACTCCCTACAGAGGGAAAAGAGGATGTCATCACCTCTGTGGTGGGTATCCCCAAAACACAGTTAAGTTGGGTAGGGAGAAAAGACATGTCAGAGAATATAGGAAAGGAATCTGGTCATAGTCCTTTTCTCTTCCCCCCCTGATGATGACAGGGCCATATGCACAGGACTAGTAAAACTGCAGAAAGAGCTTTAGTTGACCCCGAACAACACAAACCAGAGAGAGCTGCAAAGATGTCCACCTCAGTTTAACACAGTGAGAAACTGAAATCAGTGGCCATGCCAAAAGAGGTTTAGGGAGGATACGGCTACTGGTGATGTGAATAGGGTACTTGGGTGCTTTAAAAACAGCAATACAAAACATAGAACCCATTTCAGCGACAGTGTAGTTCTGTCTAAGGGGCTGTTATCTCCTCTTTTAACTAATCAGAATAAGCATACAGTAAATATAAACTACTACAGCCTTCACTAACACCAGCAGCCTGGTAATCAAACTGACTGGCAGCAAGGACACTGCAGGAAGACACGCAACTCTAAATGGAATAGTTATTGCCTGCTTTTTGTATTATCTTTCCTACTTACCTTTTACAAAGGCTCATTCCTAGGCACCCTAGGTATTTCCCATTCAAATGCTTCCTTATACCAATACTAACTGATCATACTGCCAATGATGGATAGATCCACACCTTTGGAACTGGAATAAGTCCTGGTGCAATGTACCTCACTACCTAATAATTTGTTATTTGTGTAAGTTATGTATAACTTAATAAGATCCTTCAGAAATTCTGGCACAACAGTTGGTTGCCAGTGGGACAGAAAGGAAGTGAGAAAGAGAACTTTATAGCTTGGAAAGGATTAAGGATGGAGATGATCCCCCAGACTAAAGTGACAACTTCTTAGCTTCTCAGTTTCACAAACACAGGAAACAAGGAGTCACACAACTAGCAGGATGGCCAGTAAACTCTGTATTAATGGAATATAGACAGTAGGCCTGCATCAGACAGCTGAAATCTGGTGTTTGTGCTGTGGCCTTTTACCAGCAGTGCTACAGGTAGCTGAAATTAAAGCAAACACATTTCATGATTCCTGCAAAACTTCCCTGGAGATCACAACAGACTTTTCCAAGCCTCGGCCAACACATTTTACACTGAACAGATATGCAAGCTCACACCCTCCGAGCCATCAGGACTCTGAATTTCCACATACAAGCGCACACAGATGCTGACATCCCACCTGTGCCACACATACTCCCAAGTCTTCCTGCTAAAACCCCTATTCAAAACTTGGTTCATATAGGTGACTAAAGGCTGGCCTAGCAACAAACCACTAGTGTGAGACGCCACTTGGTTCAGGGAACATTTTTACACTAGCCTGAGGTGCACCTCTTCGGCCAGTCACTCCCCAAGATGCTCTGGAGAGGAGGATACAGTGTTTCTCAACTGCAGGGCAGAGCACCAGCAGTCACCTTGCTGAACCCTGCCCTTGCTGGCCGGTGCATGCACAACCAGCACTGATCGCCGGTTTGCGTTCCATCTTCATTTTACTCCAAGCTCGGTCATTTGTGCTCTGATTATCTCTCATTACTGACGACCTTGCTGTAATGAGTTTTAATCTGCCTCGTATTAATTAGAAACATTTTCATTAGCCAGCTCAATTTTAGGTAAATAGCTAATAGAAGCAACTGAGCTGCAATTAGTTATCTGTGGGGCAGTTCAGGATAAAAATCAGAAGAGAGCAGCTGTTTCCCCTCTAGACACCTCTGTGATACAATGCACTGTTCTGTGTAAGTCTCCTGAGCCAGGAAAACAAGGAGCACAGGGATGTGCTGGTCAGAGACAAAGGGAAAATAACATGCTAAAATAACTGGGCCATAGAACTTCTGTGCCTATAGCAGCAATCTGAGAGTCAAGCTGAGTTCCCTATGCCCAGATTTGACCTCTGGTGAACAAGGTTCTGCTCTTGAGGCTATTTTACCCTGTGACTATTCAAGAGGTCCTTCACGTAGGCTCTGTTGTGGGGCACGTACATTACCATGAATGGTTACTTACAGGTAACTTACAGATGAGGATAAGATCAGATGAGATTTGCCCAAGACAGAAGAATCAGACCCATGTATACACAGACATATAGTACTTGCAAAGGCAGCAGGTTCATAAAAGTGCATTCAGTGCCTTGTTGTCCTGAGAGCTTGTATACAACTAAATCTGTCCTGTGCTTCATTGCAGAGAACCCAAGGAGGATAGAAAGTAATTCAAGAGCATGTCTGCAGAAGGCAGAGACATTTACAGAAGCCACAATAAAATGAGGCACATGTCTTGATCCATTGATCACAGAGCCTGCAGCTCCAGTTACGGAAGCAGGTAAAATGATAATAAATTTGACACAGCATCTCTCAAAATCTGGCTAACAAAATTAATTCAGTTCAGCTTGGATCAAACCACATGGGATGCCAGTGAAAACAAGCTGAGTATTGTAAAGACATCATCTTATTTAGCATTGTATTTAGCTGTGGTGGGGAGCTCTCACACCCTCTTATCAGTCCTCCCAAGCCCTGTTTCATTTGATATTTTCAGTTGCTGTAAGCAACAGTATCAACCACAATGTGTATTACACTCAGGAGTGTTCTCTAAACAGGGGCTGCTGACACACCCTGCAGAAACCGCATACTATTGACAGAATAGCAAGAGATGATGTCGTGCAGTAAAAATGACTTGAAGGGAGAACACTCCCTAGACAGCTATTTCCATGTAAGATGGTGGAAAGGCAGTAGGCATGGGAAGTGACGGCTGGTCTTGGGCCATGGGGAGGGTGGGGAGAAGAGCTCAAACAAGGCCACAGTAGGAATTAGCTGTCACTGAAGCTCATACAGATTTGGCTACATTTTCAAAGCTAAGTGAAGAATCCTAGCAGCAGGAATGAAGCTGGAGATCTGACAGCCTCTTCCCTTAGTTCTCACACTCCATCCTGCAATAAAATGGAGCTGGAAAAGCCATGGACTCCACAGGAAGCCCCAACATGCAGAAGACAGACTGAAAGGCATACTGAAAGGTGAGTTTTATGAGGATGGATGGCCCAAGCACCATTGAGAAAGCTCAGCTAAGTCTCATCTTAGTTCAGCAGCTGAGGGTCTAGACAGGGTAGCTTCACAGTCTGCTCTCCTACTGTGGATGTGCAGAAAACTAGGAAGCACAGAGGCAGCCGCTGCAGCTGGAGGGGAGAAATCGTCACATCCACTTTGTCAACGCTGAAGAATCTGGGCTGGCATTTTTCTCTTCCCAACAGTCGAATCCCACCCTACCAGCTGCACGTCACAGCTGACCTCCAGTCAGGACCCATCTGTGTCAACGTCAGGCGATTAAATCGTGCAATAGCAGCTTCTCCCCCTTGTACGTATGTAACTTCTCTCCTGGCAGGTCACTCCAACAGCCAGGGGAGCAGAGCAAGCCAGCTCCCTCTCGTACAGCTATGCGGACACACACCAGCTTTCAGCTTGGATGGCACACCCCATAAAGAAGGGTTTCTTTTGCAGTGTCTCTAAAGAGAGTACACCCCATTACCAAACTGACAGAGGCAGATTCCTTCCCCCTTCTTTAATCTGAGAAGCTCTGACCTTTAAAGTACAGACCTCTTCCCACAGGAACACGATGCCTGAAGAGGAAAGAGACAGTAACACATGAAATACCTAGAAGTGATTAAATTGGATTGACGAGGAAGTCAGGAAAGATAACAACCATGGGATTACGCTGTCAATTCCAAAAAACTGCAGTGACTGTCATAGCACCACATCCAACAGAGAGAGTGGCTGCAGTGCCAATAAGTCATCACCAATGGCAAAGTGCAGTTCTATGTTTAAAAAAGTGCCTGTGTCAAAAAAAAAAAAAACCAAGGAATGTCCCTTTGCTACTCAGCAGGTCTGCTCCCTTCTGGATATCCATCAGAGTTGCTGACTTCAGTGAAAAAATATATATATAAATAACTCCAGCTTTTTCATCTAGTTGACACCACGCAGCTCCACACCAAGAAAAGCAGTTGGTATCTATTAGCATCCCATCAATGTCACCAGTATGGGAGACTGAGCTGGTGTCTCTTCTGATTCATATGCAATAGACTTGTTAAACTGCAATTAGAAGGTCCAGTCCTTCCTTGCAGCCACTCCTGTGCTTTCTCAATGAAAGCAATAGGTTTCTGCAGGTGTCAGTGGCTTATGTGGGTACCAGCGAAGGTAGCATTTGGTCTACTGAATCTTTATGGCTGCTAGGAACACAAAGAAGAGAGAGAACCTATACTGGCTATGACAGTGCCACTTTAAAAGAGCACAAGATAGCAATTTAATGAAGTAAAAGATGAATATCTGACATGGCCCCAAACTGAGATGAACAAAAGGAGAGCCCAGGTGAGGCCACGTTATCCAGAATAGATTACTTTTGCTCCCACAATAAGCAGAAGGAATTACCTCCAGCAGTACCCGAGGCAATTGCCTTTACTGCAGCTGGTATGACAATGAACAATATTGTACATGCCTCCCCTGCACTTGGCTGTGGCTCACCAGGACTGTGAAGGGAATAAAACTGAGATCATCTTTATATACAATTACATATTCAATATTTCTCCATCAACAGGCTAGTCAAACATAGCTAATGTCTAACCTTGGCTAGAAGGCAAATAGTGAACTCAAGACAAAAGGTATTGGTGCAAAACGTGACAGAACAATAATACTGACAAAGATCCTCCAAAGAATCAGATCTTGCTGGCCAAGTAAAATCACTGTGAATGTTCCCAAAGACAACACTTGCAAGGCAGAAAAAAGGACCATAAAGGATTTGCACAACACAAGATGGACATGAAGCAAAGAAATTAAAGCACATGCTAGTAACCCAAAACTAATACTATCTATGACTTCTAGCCTCAAATATTTAATATTAAATATTAAATATTTAATATTAAAGCATTTACATACTCCACACAGAGATCCCATAAAGAAGAATGAAGTTACAGTGAAACTGGGAATTGATGTCAACAGGCAGGAGAAGATAGAAAATGACATAAACATGGTCTTGATTCGGTCTCTGGAAAAGAATTGAGCTTCCCTATTCTCTCATTAAGGAGATCATGGCACGAATGGGGGCTGTGCATTGATTACCTCTCAAGATTTGCTCCCTTTCTGGACAAAGTGCTGCAGGGACAAACACTTGGCTGGAGATGGTAAGAGGGGACTCAGTCCCAAATACAGAGATCCTTTGATCTATAGTTGCCTGTAGTTTCCTGACAACTTGAGGGAGACATCAAGGCAAAGCTGAGAACATGAACAGACCTCATTCAGGAGCTTCTTTATATCTATATTATTTCTGTTTTGAAGCCTGTAATTGGCTCCCTCTTAATGGTTTGCTCATCAGCACCTGGCATTCACTAGCACCCCATAGTAGCTAGTCAGCCACAAGATACATACATAACTGCCTCTTTGAAAGCACAGTTACCAAGTCTACATGGATTGCTGTCCAGACTACTCATACACTGTGTGAGCTTTTAAACACAGCAGTGAGAAATAGAGGTATTTCAAAGTCCTCCTCCTCTGAGCATTGACAGAATGGTCCAGTCACAGGGAGGCAAGGTGCCTCAATCCACTCTACTATGGGAAAGCAGACATGTTTGGGTCACATCACAACAGCTCCCAGAGAGCACCCCATAAGAATAATTTGGAGCAGGTAGTCTGCAACTTCCAGGAGGACACAAGCACACTGGCGCTTAGAACTCAACTCATTAGTTTGGCCTCCCTGACACAGAAAACCCTTAGTGGCAATAAAGCAGCCCAAATAATGACTTTGTGTCTTGTTCTAAAATCCATAAAATTCACAAGTCCAGCATTCTTCACTTCAAGCCTTCATGATGCTGCTCAACCATGACCCAGATAGAAGATGCTGGTCCAATACCAACCATGAAGATCTCCCCTCCATATGGCAATGCCCAGACTCTAGCTCATTTTTGCACATAATGTTGGGAAACTGAAAGCTCAATTAAAGCAAGCTTGGAAACCCATTCCATACTCTAGTCCTAGTTTTTCAAATCCCCCATCTCTAAAAAAAATCTGTTGGCTTACAGAGAAGCATGTGTTTCTAGCAGTTATATGGGAGCTGTTAGATTTTACTATTCAGTTGCCTGAAAGAAAAAAAAAAGAAATCCCCGCTGTTGGCCTATTAATCTGTCATAACGAGATTCTTCATAATTAGTTTGTCCCTAACAGTTGCTTTGTAATGGTAGTGAGAGAATATTTCAGGAATGGCAATTACCTCTGGTGTCAAAATGATGAGGAAAACAAATGTTCAACCATCAACAAAATGCAGTGCCTTTTCCACTCCCACCTGATGGTGGGTGACAGCATTGCACATCAGAATTACAGTGCGGTTAATTACTAGGCATGTTGCTATTGAGAATTCATTTCCCCTCTTGAGAAGAAATTTGTTGAGCAATGCAGGTGGAAGGAGGGGCATCCGTCACTGGGATGGGGGTCCCTTGGGTAAACGGTTTTACCAATACATTGCTTCTTCTTGATTTTACTACACATATGTCCAACAATTATAAGCAGCAAATGCTGTTTAAAGGAACTTTCTTTTATTAGCTACACATACACCCCATTATTTCAAAGATTTTGCAGAAGGACAGAGCTTGACCTCTTTATTGTTACTTTATTTAAATTTAGTATCCTTCAAATAAAATTCACATGGCTGCATTAGTCGCTTCACTCTATCCATACCAATAGGAAATACAGCGGGTTTCTAGGCTGTTTGTAAATGGAAGAGTCCCTTGGGCAGCGAGCTCATTGGATTTCAGCATGTTGTGGAACCTGACATCTGACTGTCTCTGGAGTGAGATTTACAGGAAGGAAACTAAGGGACACACAGTGTGGAGCTCCTCTTCTCAGATGAGGACCAAGTTGTGCCAGAGCTGGGAATCCTACTCCAGTGTGGGACTGGGAAGGGGAAGCCTGCTGGTTTGGTTGCCATTGACCCAAGTGTGCAAAGCTGCAGCCTCAGAGAGCTGTCCTGCCTGGGTTTGGCAATGTATCCTCCCAGCATCTGCGCCTCAGTTCTCAGAAAATTAAGATTGTGGCAAATCTTTCCCACGTGAGTTACCAAGAAATGTGAGGCCAGGTGGGGTAAGCCTGTATCCAATCGGCCAGCAGCACAGGGGCCAGGGAGGTGGCAGTCAGGGCTGAGACGTCAGTGGGCAGAGGTAAGGGCAGAGCTGGAGCAGGCAGGAAGCTGATTCAGACCTGGTACAGGATGGCAGTACAAGTGAACAGGGAGCTCAGCTGTGCAGGGCCAGTGTGGGAAGCTGCATGCATTCAGATGGGGATACCCCAGGAGAGATGCATGTGTGAAGCTGTTTCTGCATGCATTTTGCTCAGTACTTAACCACATTACCAAACACGTACTACCCTAAAAGCAAAACATAGGTTTAAAAGAATAAAACATCACCCTCACTTCTGGTACAGATTTAGTCCAGAAAAGTCAAGGAAAAGTTGCAGAAGATATACCCTGCCAGTCAGGGTGGCAGTAGCTGGTATTGCTCTTGGGAGCCCCCTACATGCATCAGATTGCAGTCACCTCTTGTCTTCAAGCACACAGTCCTGAACTAGCTAGCACCAGCTCAGAGTGAGGAAAGTGCAGTTCCAGCTAACAGCCCTGATGTTTCTCAACCTCCATCACTCAGGAGCCATCATTCCAATTTAACATTTCCCAGTCAAGGATCACCACTCTGTATATTGACACAGAATAACTCCCAATTCAGACTGACACAGCAAAACCTCAGCTTGCTGCAAAAAATAGAAGCAGGGAAGTTGTCCTGGAGAGGAAGAAGAGAGACAGAACAGGTGATACCAGGGCATTGCAGAGATGAAACAGCTCCTACCAGGCTCTGGAAATGCCCAGCTGTGCTGCCTGACTATGATTGCAAAGGAAAGGGCCCGAGGGAGAAAAGCGTATCTTCCCTACTTCTCTTCACACACCTGTCCTACAATAAACAAAGCCTGCTGCCCTTCAGCAGTTCTGTAAAAAACAACTTGTGTTCAGAAAAGCCCTACAATAACAAACAGACTACACAGTTACAGAGTTCGAAGGCAACTCAAAATGAGTACATTTTCAAACAAAGACTGCACAGGCAGTAAAGACATTTTAAGACATGGGGTTTTTTTTGAAAAGCAATTCTGCTAGTGACCTTTTCAGTGAATTTACCTCTAAATTCAGTAAAACTAGCAACATAGTAAATGGATCCAGGCTTGGCAGACGGCATTTCATAAAATACTGGGCAGGTTCATACATGTGCAAGCTCACACGCAAATTCATCGTTTAAGTGGAGCTTGGAACAGAGTGGAGGCTTTATAAAGATGACCCTTGTTTATCTGCTGGCTGTGGCTCTCTTCCATGTCACATTGGCTCAGTACACTGACAAGAACAAGTTGTTACTGGTGTCAGACCTGCCAAAATGATGCTACTGCAGAGGAAGGAGCAGCAAGCTGCTCTGAGCAGTGCACCATCAGCAGAACTTGCAGCCACTGAGACAGGACTCTCAAGCCAAAAAATATACGAGTAAACAAAAAAACCAACAAAAATAAAGACACGCCAAGCCAGTTCTGTAGGACCAAAAATAGGCTTAACCAGTGTAGCAGTGAATGTGATTACCCTCTTGGATTGACTCTTCCAAAGCCATCTTTGAACCTCTGACTCTGTTCAAAAGTGGCTACTTCACTATAAGCACTCCCACCTGAACAAACTGGCATGTGTCTAAGGCAAACAGATGAGTCTGTCCAGATGCACAAAAATGCATGTTTCTAGGCAGGGCACCTGAACATTCCAGTAAATAAAGCAAGGGATAGCTTTAAAACCTGACATTGAACAATACTTTTTGGTTTATTCCTAGAACTAAATCATCAACTACTCCAGTTCAAGAGAAACATAGCTTCCTTTTTTCCTAGTCCACAGGGCTTCCTCAGGCCTGACAGAGTCCTGCCTGGCCCTGGGGCACCAGATAGAAGAATACAGCAGTTTCTTTCAGAGACACCTTTCCCTCAAGTATGCAAACAGTGTAGCCCCCACATACATTCAAATGATTTGCATGGAACCCACCAAGATGCCTCCCACACTGCAAACAAGTCCAGAGGAGTGTTTGCAAGACACCACCTACCACAGCAATTCCCTCACCACTGACTTAACTGACTAAATGAAGACAGCTGCTTGACAGGTAAGGTAATTGTGATCTGCCTTCCAGCACATTCTTTTATCAGATCCACTTTAGGGAGAATGTGAGAAGGTTACTGGTTTAGTAGAGCAAATCTACATATTCAGTCCTGCTCTGAAATTCCAACCTGGCCTGATACATGAAATATCCTCTGCATGCCACCGATTCTCTTCACCCCTGGTTTTACATCTAATTTGTACTCCTAATTTGGAGTCTTTCAAGACAGTGTTTCACTGTAAGCTAACTACAAGAACCTTAGAAAATGGAATAGAATCCACAATATGGGTCTTGCCAAGGACTCACAAGGCAAACAAAACAATACTTCAGAAGTCCACTTTGACATTGCAACTGTATGTCTCTATCCCCAAATGAAACTTTTAGGTATCTATTTTTCCTAGTCTCAGATAAGATTATTGTACTCTCAAGACAGCTGTCTTCCTATTCTTAAAGTAGGTTAAGTACTGGCTACCTGTCAGCTCTACTGATTTTACAGGTGGCCCCCAACAACCATATGGGCCATTCCCTTAAAAGTTGGACTCAATGATCCTTGTGGGTCCCTTCCAACTCAGAATATTCTGTGATTCTGTGTTCGGTGAACCATATAAACTAGTCAGTAGTTCATAGCTACACAGTTCTCCATTAAGAAAACATCCCTAATCAGGGCCTGATCCAATGTCAATGGGATCAGCGTTAAGTCACTTAGAGTGGCATCCTAAGTAATTTCTGCTTTTTGTCTCCTTCCCTCTTTACACAGACCTTCAGCCTCTGAAAAATTCCATGTTCGCATCTATTTGCACCACTTGCATCTAGGGCAGAAATCTAGGCAAATCAACCATGACCATGAGCTCTTCAGAGAACATACCATCTCTTGCCATACCCCTTGACTTTGCACTGCTTAGTGTTCATTTCACACTGGGACTCAAGGCATAGTCCAAACACTAAATAAAGCATGATTATTTCTCCACTTCTCAATTGTTCCTTTTATAATGTTTCTTAAGATGCAAGCTCCTTGCAGCCCGCATCCTCCCAGGGCTACCTAGTGGTTTCTTCACACTACCAGATGATATGTTCTTCAGATACTACTCTGGCTACTATGTACCTCTCCAGCAGCTCTAAGGAAGCAATGGGATGAGGTCCTCAGGGACTCAAATGAAAAGGGATAGCCCCACCTGGAGGAGAGACAGCTAAATGCTCCCCAGGCACACTGTCACTCCTGCTGGGAAGCCGAGTGCCTGACAACTCACACTCATGCTCCTGGAGCAAAGCACTTCAGGGACAAGTGCGTACAGCCAGGAAAAAAGATGCAATAAATGAGGCACTGCCTCCTTCCCCTCACTTATCTCCTTCTTTCTCCTTCAAAAATGTCACAGTAGATGGTCCATTTCTCTGAATAAATCACTGCAGATGACTGAAGAACATCTAGCTTCATAGGCACAGATCCCCCAAAAAATGGACCTTCCTAATACTACAAAAGAAAAACCTAGAGACGCTATGGCCAGAGTGTTCAGCTGACACCACTCCAGAAAGCACAAGGAGGAAAAGGAAGTGTCTTACAATTATAAGATTTTTTTTTTTACAGCTTGTTATGTGATTTCAGTGCAAAGCTTTCATGTTTTATGTGTTGGCAGGAAGTTTGCTAGACAGCAGTACTCAAATGTAGAGTCATCAAGCCACCAGCTGGCCCTGATAGTAGCTTTTTTAGACTGCATTAGTGTCGACCATGCCTTTTAGATGAAGAGATATCCTAGGGAGCACATAATAGGACAACCAAACATGACCAGCTCAGGGACTGTGGATGGGCTCTGAAGCTCTTCACCTCTCTATTACTGGTTTCCATTTAGTTTGGTGACAGAAAGTCACTGCCACCTAATGGTCATTTTGTGTCTCATAAGGAAGTTCATTTGCTTCTCACCTCAGGTCACCAGAGGCTGAAGCACAAGTAGACCCACCACTGCACACGCTGGCTGTGGTGTAGAACAGCCCACAGTCCCCATTCACAGTTGCCTTTTTGAAGGAATGCCATGGAGAGTTCCTGAGGACTTCTCTCTGCAGATGCAGTCCACCTCCATCAGGAAGAAACTATTTTAAAACACCACTTAATATTTAAGGCACACAGTGTTACTGAGTCACAAGGGAAGTCCAAAAACACAGCTATTTCATTGGTCTGAACTATCCAAGAAACTGTAGATTATTTTTGAAAACACACACACGTGTACATTCATTACTGTTCTTTACAAGATCCTTCAGTTGGGCAACTTGACTGTGAGACAAAATTCATTTTGAAAACACCCACTCCACTGTAAAAAGCAAACATAGCAAAGCCAGAAAGAGCCTCCGAGGAGCAAGAAATCGTATTCTGTATAATGATAGCACAAGATTACACTTTCCAAATATTTGCCCAGGTACTGACAGCCCAATAACCGTAAGTTTGAATGAGGAGAACATCCTCATTCTGCTCTCAAAAGGAGGACATTTAATTAACCTCCTCAAATGGCTTTTCCCTGACAAAGCAATTCTGTAGCCAACGAAGTTAATTCAAGAATGGATTCCCATTGTCTTCTGAGATACCTTGACCACAGATCCTTTTTCTCCTTCCTGTCTCCTCTTCTTTACAAAAAAACAAAACTCACAGCAGTCACTTTTTGTCTTACAGAGGAAAACAACAAAAAGATGTCATGCTCAAGATTTTCAGCTGTGACTGACCACTTGTGCCAAAATCTGCAGGACAACTGACCCATTGCAATCCTCTTACTACACTGACAACTCAGAATTCCATTGATAGCAGCCCTTAAACAAACTGCATGTTGTGACACACCTCCTGACTGACAGCAGGATCAACAGAAATTGATGCCAGCAATGTGGAAGTGTCAGCCAAGACATCCAGATGCTACACTGTGGAGGAACACCACTGGAAATGTCACATGGTAGGCTGACTTGATACTGAGGAGACAAACGCTGCAAAAGGCCAACACTCAAGGAGGCAGAAGAATGTCAGAGAAATGTAGCCTCCTACAGAATAAACTGTTTTGAAAACAAAAGGTAAGGAATGGCACTGAGCAGGCTGCGCTCCTTCTTCCTCTGGCCCAGTGCAAGCAGGAGCAGAAATGAAAAGAAATGCCCAAGCTTACATGTGCAAAGATGTCCAGAATCATTTAAGAAACAGACATGAAGTGAAGAAAGGTCATACCTCCCCTAATGCTCCTGACACCAGACCTACAGACATATGATGTCTTGGGGCTAACCATGGCTACCACTGGCCTTGACATCAGTACACTGGCATTACACTGGCATCATATGCAGGAAAAGGGCCCACACGCCAGGGAAGGACCCCTAACTTAAGAGAAAGATCGAGTTACCAATCTGGTCAAGCCACCAGTGGTGAGATGAAGCAACCACAGGGAAGGACATAAAGCCCGAGCACATAAGCAGGTTCATCTCTGCTACAGGCAGGGGCAGGAATGAAAAACGGCTGCTGCTGAGGAATGGCTATGAGTGCCATCTGGTAAGTGGATTCTCGTATCTCCTAGTTGACAGGAGATCCAGGGAGAGGCAAACTAACCTCAGGACTCACAGTGAATTCCCATCTACTGCTTGCTGCCTCATGAAAAGTAGTAAAACACCCCCAATCTGCTGGCCATAAAAAAGTGCTGAGAACTGAGGGGTTTAGATTATTAGCAGCAAAAGTGGTCCACAAGGGACAGAAATATATAGTAAAACTGAAGATAATTCCTTGGAGCTAAGCAGGAACCTGACTAAAAGTCCCTGGGGAACCCATTTCCTTCTTAATCTGCTTTGCATTTAATTGTTTTCTAATGACTCTGTCCCTGTATGGCCCCAGTAGGCTCAGGGACTGGTGCTGCCACTGAAGCTTCCCATCTCTCATGCAAGGCCATGGCTAATTTAGAGACTCCAGTTTAATGTTTCACTGGGAATCCATGGAGAACAAGCTAAGCATTATTTGCACTGGAGTAGCATCACCAGTATACTGAGTACCAGGAGGAGATCCACAGAGAAAAGTGTTTTTCCACTCCCAGCTGCAAGCACCTCACAGACATATGTGCAGCTGCACCCCCACACTGGAGAGAGGCACAACAACCGCATTCAGACCTTTTGGCACTATCAGCATGGTCCCTAAATCTCACACACTCACACATAAAGATACACCCTGCCCTACAGAATCTCTCTTCTAGGCACAGTACCAAAATTGCATCTGGAAATCAGCAGCCAATTTATACACATGCTTAAAAGAAAATTCCAAACTCTCAGGATATGAAGAGGAGGTTAAGCTGGCCTCACTAGAAGGACAGAAACAGAGTACAGTGAAAGGCTGAGAGTACCAGAGATCTAGCCAGGACAGAAGCTAGTAGAAGCAACATCTGGCTAAGTATGATTAAAACACACTTATTTGGGAGGGGCATTCACATCCTCTTGGCCCCATCCAGTGACTAATCTGAAGTACCAATTCCAATGGGGCAACTTCTTACAAGTCATTCTGAGCTAGTACAAAACCAACAAAATCAGCTGCCACAGAGAGTTCAAAGAGCTGCAAGGTGGTAAAGACTTGGTTGCCAACCACTTAAAACTGCGCTGAGATAAACAGTTTGGTGTGCAATTGCCCAGGTCCAAAGTATCTCCCATGCCAAACTGATGCTTCGCTGGCACAAGCTCTACAGGGATGTTGCTGAGGAACCCATAAGTGCTGTTCCTGCCAGGCTCAGTGGTGGCACTCCATAACACCTGTCAACAGCAGGACAGGCTTCCACCAGTCAACGAGTTTCACCACCTCATGCTATGCCTGCGCCAACTTCCTCCTATCTCCCAGCTCACGCAGCCAAAGGCTAGTGCTGGCCATGCCGGTACGCTGTGCTTGCCGCTGGCTCTGCCCCACACACAGGGGCTGACTCAGCTAGTCTTGGCTGCCAAGCAGGGAGGCCACAGCTCTGTGCAATGCTAGCAAACAGCTCTTTCTGGCTGCTTGGGGCATGGACTGACAAACCATCATGACAGAGGCTGATGGAGATACACAGCAACAGGTGAGGAATTTGCAACAGCTGCTGCAAATTCTGCCAAATTATAAGCTGTCCACAGTACTGGTAACTCCACAACTTGGGTGTCACTCAAGGAAGCTACAGGCAGCTCTTCTGCAAACCATATTTCAAAAGTACAGGGCAGAGACATGGGCAGATGGACAGTGAAGCTCCAGACCCCAACACACCTATCTCCAGTTTATGCCAGGGCATCAGTGCCACTCATCTGGGATGGGGAGCTACATCAGTACATCTTAGCATCTTTAGACAGGAGAGGATGAGAACAAGCCTAAGGAAGCCATTCTGCAAACCATTCCAAATACACTAAGACCATACTGATGATGTGGATTTCCTGCCAGAGGAATACTAAAGCATGCTGGAGTCCAATGTCACTGATTTCTACCTTACTCAAGGCTGTTTCCAGTCTTACAGTCCCTCCAGTCTGAGAATCCCTGGAAAGCACCACTCCATGCATTATAGCCACATCAGTAGCCTAAATCCTACATGCACCAAGAAGAAAAATGAGGCTAAAGACCTTACTTCAAACATATTATGCAGACTGGCCTAATTTGGCACAAGCTGTACTTCCCACTCCAAAGAGGCCTTGGACTGGAATAGTAGAGAAACCCCGGCTAATATACATCACAAGCACTCAACTAAAACCAGGTGTCATTCACAGCTCAATGAACTATAGGGCTATAAGTTGGAATGAAAGGTGGAGCACAAGACTTGAGAAGAGCAGTGGGGGTGCTTGTCTTCCTTCTCACTACAAATGCTTTTGCTATTATTGTTAATTACTGATATCAAAACACAACAGTGAGTTTTGCAATGAGATGTACACTTCTTTGCGCAATTCTCATTTCCTCAGAGATCTGCAAGTCTGATTCATATCCATGATTTCTTTTTCAACATACTCTGTTTACTTAAATCACTCAGCCTTCATGTTATGGCCATTACCAAACAATAAGCAGAATAAGAAAGCACTGCCAGGCCACTCTCACCAGCTGACCTCCACACAACCAGCCTGGGCAGCAGAGATCTGGTAACAGAGCCCAAATGCATACACCAAGGACCTGAGTATCTACTGGACTTAAGGGAGCACTGGATGCATAAGGCTACTTTTGACAAAGGACCAGACCTCCTCCATCGGGCAATGCAAGTCCTGCAAGATACTTACCTATATGGGTCTGTTATCTAATATTGCTGTTAACAATCTGGTAGAAAGCATGTTGAATTATTAAGCTGACAGCATTACAGCAATGGTTTTGGCAATACACCTCTGCCTTGAAGTTTCCAAGGAACGCAGTTCAGCGCTATTACCTACCTGTGATTTGAGGAATTCATACTCCTCTGATCCGTATGGGACACTCCGAAGAGAGGTGAGGTAGTCATAGGTGATAACTGCCGTCTGCAAATGAAACCAGAAATGCTGAGCAAGCTCTGCAGTTGTCAAAACAGTAAGACCTCTGTTAAAGAGAATGTATGTACCTTAGCATCAAAGTTTAGGCTCCACAGTGAAGCCTATGGCAACAGACTCATTAATAAATCAAATGAAAATATTTTAATTTCAATGAACACTTATAAAAAGAAGTGCAGGGGCCTCATTGATACGTAGCTATTAAAAATAAGCAACACTTGGCACTCCTATACTATCTTCTATTTGAGATGCTCAAAGCATTCTCCTTATCTCTGTACAGCACCTTGCACAGCAGACTCCCATCTTCAGTCAGCCATCTGGGGCTTCCACAATAGGGTCTGCTGCTGGTAACAGAGGCCATACAGACTCTGTCTGCACCCCATCAGTTATCCCACACTTCACCTTCACACTTCCAAACTGCCTAACCTGCTTGCTCTGGGTAGAAGCTCAGCACGGAACAGAGTGACTGAAGACAAACTCATAGATTAGCACAAGCAGCAGTACTTTTGGGGATATTCAACTGCACAAAGGACTATGAGGCCAAAGGGTCGAGTACCCAGTTACAAAACCAGGATATGGGATCCAGCCAAAGCCTGTTAGTTAGACATTGCCATGGACAATGGAATTATATTCTTAAGTGCCTTAACGATTTCTGAAAATAGATCTAGGGTATTTCACAATTCCTATCACTAAAGTTCCTCTCCACAGTCAGAACATCAGTGAATAGAAGAGAAACATACAGGTCATGTTTGGAGGGAGAGGAGGGGACATATACCTAGAGGAGCCTGTCCACTAATGTGTCATTTGAACTTCAAGATTGTTGCCATGAAGAACCATTTACGTAACTTCCATCAAAAGTCAGTTTTCCTAAAATCTCCCTACTGAAGGGAGTATCTGGCACAGATAGCCCCACCTTTCACCATAAACATGCCCAGGAAGGGCACAAAGTACAGTCGACGTATCATAAAAACCAGCGAGGCAAGGGAAACAAACCTGGTTTCAGACAAAGCCAGCGGAACTGACAATAGGGAAAGAGTCAAAAGCTCACAAATGCATCCAAAAGTGGACCGAGCTGGGAATCAGCAACAGACATACTCCCTCCTTGTGGAGGTTAGGTTTCTCAAGTTTCCTGTTTTCCAAATTGTAAACTCAGCACAGCAAATTTTTTTTTCTGGCTTTTCACGCTCTCTTGCCCCTGATGAACTCAAGAGCTGCATAGCTACAGAGACCATTCAGAAGAAAAATTTTTCAAAGCATCTTCGCAACCTCAAAGAACAACTTTGAAGTGGAGGGAGGTTCAAATCAGTCTTGCATGAAGGCTTGAGATGGTTCTTATTTTATCTCTGGTCCACGAGGGTAATTATCACCTCCAACTCAAAAAGAAGCAGCTAACAGATTGGCCTGTATTACAGAGGAAGAGGGAATTAATTAAGCGGTTGCTAATTACACTGTAATCTTAAACACTAAATTAATATTATGATGATCCTGATAGGCAACTCTGACATTGCCAAATCCCTCCCTGCGTCTAGCTACTGCACAGAATGTTCCTTCCACATAACCAAAACACTCTCAAAAGAATACGGCAAATGCACAATGGCTCTGCCAGGCTTCTAATTTTACCACAATACGGAAACTCTCTGCAGCGTGATGCTGCCCACGCCACTGACTTCGTTCTCATCCAAGACTAGTGCTGTCATTCACATCACAGTGTGAGACTGAAGCTCAGAATTATAAAAAGGTACACAAAATCAACCAGTCCCTCCCTTTACAAACATCAGATGACTTTCACTGAGCTGGCATCCTGTCCAGTGTTCACAGTGTACACTGTTGTCAGTGTATCAATGAATTCTCAACACTGTACACTCTTCCACTGCTCCTAGACCTATCCTGAGATCTTACCAAGTCATGGCACAATGACTGAATGGCACAAAGCCCTGAATAGCTGTCTACCCACACATAAGCAAGAGCCAGTTCCCTAAACAGAGGCTTAAAAAGAAATTTTCTGCTAGTGAGGTTCATCAGGTTTCTTACAGATTCTGCAAAGAACTACTGAACCAACATGCTTAAAATACAATCAGACTCAAATCTCTTTAATCCAACTCAGATGAAATCTGTCCAGAGTCTCATAGTTGTACATTAGGTTCCTTGATCCTCATGTGTTCTTTTCTCCAGGCTTCTCTTTTCTTTTGTTTGCCCCACTGTAACTTGTCTTAAAATTTTGTGTCTGCTGTTGCTGAACTTACTAGCTCTTAAGAACTACAGTCTCTTCATTACAGTCTGAATTTTGCCTGGCTATGGTTCAATGACAGAATCAAGCATCCAGGTAAGAAGCCTGGGCAGGTCTAGATTGAAGGACAGATACTTTAGGTCCATGTAGATGTCACCAATATCCAATATTCAAAATCACTTATTTGCTGGAGACTTATCTTCCATTTACAAAAAGAACAGTCTTAAAGCTGGGCTTCTTAGAAGTGAACATGTCTGCTCTATTGGCTTCACCTGGTCCAAGGCTAAGGAATGACAGCAGTTCAGGCTGCCTGTGCTCAGATGAGAGCTGACTTCTGACTGTCCAACAAGGAGCAGGGAAGGCAGAGGTCACTGGTGCAGCAAGACTAAAGAATCTCTCAGAAGCAACTGAAACACATGCAGTCATATATACCAGAGGAAAAAGAATTCAGAAAAAGACAGAACGTTCTTTTATAAAATTATACACACAGATTTAAATGCATGCTGCCATCACCTACAGAAGACTGAGCACTGGTAACTTGGTTTTGGGGGTCACTGCTTGCAGCTATGGGTGCAGAACCCTCTAATGCATTTAAGAGCAGGACCAGTGAAGCGCTTTACAGCCAATGACTTGTGACCTCCCTGAAGGCAAAGAACATGGAAGTCAAGCATGTCTGTGATTTGCTAGCATCTAAAGCAAAGAATATTTCCTTTCCCCTACTTCCTATTCTTCAGGAAAGCAATCTCTCAAAACACAGACCAACTGCACAGCCTAATCACTAGAACTTCTCACTTATTTTTGTCTTAAACAGTAGATTACCACAAAAACAGTGGCATAAGAAAGACTGACAAACACTGGTCAAGCAGACAGAACTTAAGGGCAGATTGGAGAACCCGAACACCCTGAATAACAGATTCTCCTCCAGCCACAAGAAGCTGCATTCCCTCTCCATGCCTCAATTTCCTGTGCTTTAAGATGGAAAGAGGTGCTCCCTGCCACCAGGCAGCACTATCTTATGGTCAGGGACAGAGAATGAAGCTTAGCACTTATTAAGTAAGAAGGAAAGATTACAGTTTGTATTTCTACCTTCACCCTTTCAAAGTAAACATTCATTTTTCATGACAGTTTATGATGCTGCATGCACATGGCACCTGAGCCAACCCACAGAGCTTGTTTCTTATTGCATCTGCCCTCAGGAGCTGACTCCCTGTAAAACTCATTAATGAAGTGCTTAAAAGTCACAGAAAATGCAGACAGACAGCTGCTTACCACTGGGGGTCTGTAAATGATGGAGATTGTGGCCTGAAGTGACAGATGTATAATACAAGTGAGGTACAGGGAGACTGATACCCCCTCCAGAGTCTCTGCTCTCCATGTTCCTGGCTGCTCATGGATTCATCAGTGAGCATCCTCAAGGAGAAGGCAGCAGTCTCCATTCCCAGTTTTCTGAGAAATATCAGTGATGCTAGGCAGATATAGCATTTATTTTACAAATCTGGAAATCACTCCAATCTCAGAAGTATGTAATCACCGATCCTCACTTTACTCTTGCTTTGAGAATGATCCTTAAAACACCAGTCTTCTCTCCCCAAATCTCGTACCAAGGGCCCTAGGGCAATGGCTACCCTAGTTTATCAATACAACCAGGATCCTTATAACAAAATGTAAAAATGGCATATGCAGAGAAGGGTTTGAACTAAGTCACTCTTAAAAGGCAGCAGGACACCGTACTTGGGTGAATGACCTTGAAGGGTGGCTGATGAAAATGTGGGCCCAAAGTGAGCCCTTGCTCTGAAGGTCCCACCCTATCCAGGGAAGCAGAGACAGCTCTCTGCAGCTCAGTATCTCCATTTTTCTCTTTCCAGAATGTGCAAACAACAGCTGTATTCTTTATATCCTTTCAGCTCCTTTCTCCCCATTGTGTCAAGAACTTGAAGAGCTCCCCATGGACCTTCTGGTTTCCTGAGACAGCTGCCAACTGAAAATGCAGACAGGGAATGCAGAAAATCCCAAGTTCTTGTGAACTTCAATTCCCTTACTCATCTAGGAATCTTCCTGCACATTACTACGGTAGAACTTACTGTGGCAATGGCTCGGCCCACACGAACAAATCCAAAATCATTAGGATCCAGGAACTTGTTTCCATACAGGTAGATGCCAGAAGCAGCTGCTGTCAATGAGGCAAATTTCAAGGCCCTTAGTGCCATGACTGATGAACCCTGCTGAGACACAAAACAGCAACTGTAACATCTGATAAGGACTTAGTGATCTGATGCCTACAGCCCTAGAGGACCTGACAATCCAAGTTTTAATTGCTCCTTTCCTAATGACACATTGCTAGCACTGCCCCCAGCCAAGAGCTCATGCAATCACCCAGCAACTGAGGATAAGTTGCTCATAGCTATTGCTCACTCAACAGTGTCTACGGGCCACAAATTCAGAAGTATCTCACTGCTAGACCTTGCATATGTGCGACAAAACATTTGTTCAGGATCCTAAAGGCTTTTCCAGGAGACACAACAGGTGGACAGAGAGAAGGAAGCATGAGATCACCAAAAGTCAATTCTGATCCTAGCAACAGGCAGTTCTTCAACACAAATTTTTGAAGATATCACAGCGTAGGCAGATTGTAAGGGGACAACAGAAGATATAAAAAACTAGGGTTTAAAAAGAACTCTTGCAACATCAAGAGCACCGAAAGCTTGTTAGAAACTCTACCAGGCTAGTTCTAAAAGTCCCACAATGACGATAAGTGGTCTAGGAAGAGGCAGTGCATCCCAGGAGGTTGTATGCCACTCCAGCAGCCGGTGCCAGACAACCAGAGAGAATGCAGGGGAAAGGGGACCTGATCAGAGTGACCAAGTGAGATTTGTTTTCTCTTTATCACCATCGCATTCTACTGCCAGACAG
Source organism: Gymnorhina tibicen (assembly GCA_013399875.1). Lineage (NCBI taxonomy): Eukaryota > Metazoa > Chordata > Aves > Passeriformes > Artamidae > Gymnorhina > Gymnorhina tibicen. The sequence goes on from VXAZ01001670.1 coordinate 1,379,124, forward strand.
GGACTGTACTGGCAGAACAGTCATCTGCACGAATATACAGCCTATTCCTAGCTCTGTCACAGGCCCAATGCAGGCCTGGGGTGAGACACTTTTCAACCACTTTTTTTCTGTGAGACAAGGGTGGGGAATGAACACTAAGCACTTTGGATCACTACATTCATTGTTTGCAGTATATAAAGTAGCATAAACATGTAACTCATTACAAGTTAATATATATATTTTCCATTTCCTTATGTCATCTTAGAGGACTCAGACCTGAATCAAAATAACGAATTAGGTACATTTTTCTTTCCTTTCCCTATGGCTGGTATTGGGCAGAAAATATGATTGACCATTCCTTCTGCTTCTACCACAAATCAAAAGGCATGGTCACCTACTCTGCAGGCTCTCAAGAGCACCTTTGACACAGTGCAGGCTCTTACCCCATCAAGGTGGAGTCTATTAATCCTCCCACTCCTAGGCTTGACTGAGAAACTTTCCTACTTCTCATTGTGAAGCTTTAGCAGGGTCAGTCTGGCTTGTGCCTTTTCTCTCCGAAGCCTTGTAACCAAAAAACACATGCGGTGACACAGGTCAAGTCTTTCAAAAACAGTTCACAAGAACACAATCAGCAAAATAAGCTAATAGAACACAAGAGACCTTTGTACGTGAACCTTAGCTAAACTTTATTATTTCTTTTTATTTCCTTACAAGCCCTAGGTAGTTGTGAAGCAGAAAAGCTGAGACATATTCTGTCAGTGCCTGTCAGAGCTGCCTGCAGCACCCCAGCTATTTCTCCTGTCAGAATGGGCAGCTGGCTGACCAGGACTCCTTTGAATCTATGATCAAACTCAACAAAAAATAAACCTGGGCTCTTGACTGCAGCCAAATGAACACACACTTCACAAAAAAAAAGTTGCCCTCCTTCCCCTGCCTCACTGGAATTCTAGAAATTTTGCGGGTTCTTCCACCAGGACCAATCTTTTTTGTACAGAGATCTCTTGTATCCCCTGTCACCTTCAAAAGTCATTTTTTGCAAAGTGTTTTAATTAAACCATTTGTCCTCCTTGTACATTTCTGTAAAATTTCGTTTATTGAAAAGTGAAAGGTGTAGTGACATTTTCTTAACAGAAAATATGCCTCTCTTTTTCATTATTTTTCCTTCATTTTCTCAATTACTAAAAGAACATTTTATTGAAAGCAGGATGCAAGCCCATCTGTTCTTGCATCTTATTCCTACCTGAAGCTATAATCTGCAGTTTGTTACATCACATCTATTGCCATACCCGCCAGCTGTACGTCACGAACAGAAGATGGGAACTTTAGGTAGCAAATAAACAGGCAGAGAGGCTGAATTCTTCAGCAAGAAAGTTCCTGCTTTCATGCTTAACATGTTGTAGCAATAAAAAGGAAATAATTAAAATCCCTCCAATATAAGGTAGAGAAATAGGATTTTCTGAAGTAAATTGCATTTCAAAGTTTTGCATAAGGTATAGAGGAGCCTCTTCCATGTAAATGAGCCATTACGACACCCCTAGGGATATCTTAAAGGCCCTGTCACCTGTGAAACAAGCCTTGGGATGTCACTGCCTCTCATTACTAAGCCCTGCGTTGATGGATCACCTCCAGCTCTTTTTTCACCTAGGTGAGGTGGTTTCTTTGACTTTCACACAACTTAGGGTCCCTCGCATTACAGCTGGGCTTCTCCTGTTCCCACCAGGGGCAGCCGGGACGGTGCCGGTTCCCTGTCGGAGCCTCGAAGGTGACCCCACCGCCACTTGCCCAGGCCCGGAGAGCGGCGGCGATCGCTGGCCGCCCCGAGGGCAGTGAGGACCCAGGGCCACTCAAAGCCCCGGCCAGGCCGCTCCGGCCCCCGAGCCCGCGTCCGCCGCCACGCCCGAGAACTGCCCGGGAAGGATGCAAGGGGCTGGCGTCGCCTGCTCTCGGTTCTCCTTCAGGCCGGGCCGGGTCTCCCGGAGCAGCGCCCGCGCCCCGCGCCGCTCCCGCCTCCACGAACAAGCCCGGGCCTCGCCAAGCCCCGCCGCCGAGGCCGCAGCTGCGGGCAGCACTAGCCGCCCTGGCCCGGAGTTCCCGGCACGGGCCGAGGCGGCCGAGGCCGCCGCGAGGGCGGGAGGACCCGAACGCTCCGCCTGCGCTCAGAGCGGCACTTACCGACCGCCTCGCCGGCACTTCAACTCGCGCGCGCCCCACGCCGCTCCCCCCCTGCACCTCGCACACGGTACGGCCCTGGCCTGCGCGGCACGCCGGGAAATGTAGTCTCCGGCCGCGGCCGCTTGGAGGGGCGGGGGCGTGGCGGGACTGCAAAGGGGCGGCCCTTGGGCGAGCCCACGGGGGATCAGCGGGGGGAGCGCTGGGAACCGCTGCGCTTTGACGGTTCCCGGACTGCGCTGACGACTCCGCCCTTGCTGCGGGGGAAGTGCGCAGCTCCCACCCGGGATTGCAGGATTGTTACCTCCTCCCCTTCGGTAAGTCCAGGGTAACGCAATCCCACTTTATCAGTGGGGCTCCCAGAAAACTTATCTTCTGCACTCTTGAAAAAAATTCACACTTAAGGATATTTCAGAGAATCAACTAGGTTGGAAAAGACCTTTAAGATTATCGAGTCCAACCTATGACCTAACACCACCGTGTCAACGGTTAGCCATGGCACTAAGTGCCACATCCAGTCTTTTCATAAACACCTCCAGGGATGGCGACTCTGCCACCTCTCTGGGCAGCCCATTCTAATGTTTAATCACCCTTTCAGTAAAGAACTTCGTCCTAATGTCCAGCCTAAACCTCCCCTTGCACAGCTTGTGTCCTCATGTCCTGTTGCTGGTTGCCTGGGAGAAGGTGCCAACACTCACCAGGATACAACCTCCTTTCAGGTATTTGTAGAGAGTGATAAGGTCTCCCCTAAGCCTCCTTCTCTCCAGGCTAAACAACCCTAGCTCCTGCAGCCACTCCTCATAGGACTTGTGCTCCAGAGCCTTCACTAGTCCAGGTAGACAATGTCTACAGCCTTCCCCTCATATACCGGGGTGTCCCCTGGTCCTAAAAGGAAATAAGGCTGGTCAGGCAGGACCTGCCCCTCCAAAATCCGTGCTGCCTGATCTGATCCGTTGGGCATCCTGTAGGTGTAGTGTGATTGTACTCAAGATGATCTGTTCCATGAACTTGCTGGGCACTGAGGTCAGGCTGACAGGCCTGTAGTTTCCCAGATCCTTCTTTCGGCCCTTCTTATGGATGGGTTCACACTGGCTAACCTCAAGTCATCTGAGACCTCCCCAGGGAGACTGGACTGATGGCAAATGATGGAGAACAGCTTCACAAGCTCATCTGCCAGCTCCTTCATCACCCTAGGATGGATCCCATCTGGTCCTGTAGACTTGTGAGCATCCAAGTGGCTCAGCTTGTCACTAACTGCTTCCTCCTGGATTGTTCTGCTCTCTGTCTCCATCTACTAGCTCAGGAGACCAGTCGTCCTGAGGACAACCTGTCTTATTGTTGAAAATTGAGGCAAAGAAGGTGTTAAGTACCTCTGCCTTTTCCTCACTTTTGGTAACTACACTCCCCCCTGCATCCAATAAAGTATGGAGGTTTTCCTTGCCCCTCCTTTTGTTATTAATGTATTTATAAAAATATTTTTATTATCCTTTTCAAGTGGTTTTCAATGTGTTCTCATCAAAAGCTCTGGAACAGGGAGAAGGCTTGCATGCATGTATGAGTATATACATACATGTATCAGAAATCATGAGAGAATGTAGAAATTACAAACTCAGAGACCTCCTTTTCCACATCTATGAGAGGTGCTGGAGGGGCACTGATGTTTTTATCAACTAGAAATCAAAACTGCTCTTTGGTGAAGGGTATGGGTTTGACCTGGGTACTAAGAATATTTTATTTTGTGAGTCTGAGTATTGCAACACATCAGGGTTGGGTGTGAGCACAGTCACCTACACAGCCATATAGCACGTGGGCTGGCAGCACGACTGCCCCTGGTGCTGAGGGGTGCTCTTATGCTCCCACCAGTGGGATTGTGATGACGAGAGTTGCAACACTTGTCCTGCTTCTGCTGAACGTGAACCAAATGTTGTCTATCATGTGGTCAGATCCTCAAGCAGTGTAAATTTATAACCTAACCTGTGCAGCTATACTTAGCATTGATCATTCGGGGAAATGCACACATGGCTGTCTAATATCAGCTTATATTTAAGGATATTCCAAAGAGATGTGCATTGTACATATCCCAAAACCTGCTGTTCTCCATTCACAAGAATGAGCCAGTAAAACAACTGTGTTCATAAAGAATAAAAGAACTGTTGGCAACTAGGAAAATAATTGCAGAATGGAAAAAAAACAGCTTTCTCTGCAGCTAATCTTCACCTCCTTACTATAAGAAATGAAAATTATTTTAAAAATTACCATATTCAAGGTTCAATGCAAAATCAATCTCTCCGCTAAAGCCTTCTTGCAATAAAGATTACAGTCAAAGAGAGAAAGAACAAAGCAGAAAATTAAAAAATGTCGCTGTATCATCATAAATAATGTAAAATATTCATGTTGTCTGGAGCAAATACCTATCTTGATAGTCACCCACTTGAAACTTAGCATTTCTGATGGAACTTTTCTCCCATTGTGAAAATAAGGAAACTCAATGTTGTTTCCAGTCAATATCTTTCTGAGAAAGAGAACCTGCAATTCAATAATACCTGGGAACCCATGGTAGAAGTATTTGGAACACCTACCAAATACCAGTATTTTACAGATACCAAAATTAATCCCTAATACTTTAGAAGGATGCCAGAGTCCAAAACCGAATGAGACCAAAAGGTTTTTAATAATTCTTTGAGAGTTATTGTTCCCATCAGGATTCTGGAAACTCTGAAACAAAGCAAGGAAAGCATCACTGCACCGCATTTCCATTCATATTTGCAGGAATGCAGTAGCACCCAAAAGGATGGAAATGGGGGGGAAAAAATGATTGAAGCAAAAGATCTCAGCTTCTAAAAGTAATAAACCAGGACATTGTACTCAAGAAAACATCCTGATGACAAGTCTTTTCTCCTGGATGAATAGGTTTTTCATCCAAACCCCTGTGGAAAAGTGCTGTAAAGGTAATTTATCTACCTTCTTTCTGGCTGTGGGACAATGGCGTGTTAAATATTTTCCTGAAAGATCAACATAATATTGGAAACATTTGATGAATACTTGTATTGGATTTGTGTGGCAAGGTTTTGGTAGTGGGGGGGCTACAGGGGTGGCTTTTGTGAAAAGCTGACAGAAGCATCCCCCACGTCTGACAGGGCCAACACCAGATGGCTCCGAGACAGGCCCGCCGCTGGCCAAGGCCAAGGCTGTCAGTGACAGTGGTGGCACCTCTGCGATAGCATAGTTAAGAAGAGAAAAAAGTTATTGTGCAGAAGTAATTGCAGCCAGAGAAGAAAGGAGTGGGAATATGTGAGAGAAACAGCTTTGCAGACACCCAGGTCCATGGAGAAGGAGAGGGAGGAGGTGGCTATTCCCAGATCACAGAATATCCTAAGACACCCAGAAGGAACATGAAGTCCAACTCTTCAGTGAATGGCCCACATGGGGTTCAATCCCACAACCTTGGTGTTACTAGCACCATGCTCTAACCAGCCGAGCTAATCTCAGGGTCGTAATACTCCAGGTGCCGGAGCTGAGATTCCCCTGCAACCTGTGGTGAAGACCATGATGAGGCAGCTGTGCCCCTGCAGCCCATGGAGGACCATGGTGTATCAGATATCCACCTGCAGCTTGTGGAGGACCCCACACTGCAGCAAGTGTATGCCCAAAGGAGGCTGTGACCCTGTGACCCCCTAGACCTGTGGACCTATGAAAAGACGAGCCCCCACTGGAGCAGGTTGGCTAGCAGGACTTGTGACCCTGTGGAGGGGCCATGCTGGAGAAGTTCATGAGGAACTGTAGGTCATGGGAATGACTCACACTGGAGAAGTTTGTGGAGAACTCTCCATGGGAGGGACCCCACAATGGAGCAGGGGAAGAGTGTGAGGAGTTCTAACATGTGAAAGAAGGAGCAGCAACATGCAATTCATGTGTGATGAACTGACTACAACCCCCATTCCCTGTCACTCTGCTCTTCTGGTGGAGGGGAAATAGAGAAAATTGGGAGTGAAGTTGAGCCCAGGAAGAAGGGGGAGTTGGGGAAGGGGTTTTTTAAAATTCAGGGTTATTTCTCACTATCCTACTCCAATCTGATTGGTAATAAATTCAAAATAAATTAATTTCATCTCCCCCAGTCCCCATGTTTTGCTCATGACAGTAATTAGTGAGTGATCTCTCCGTCTTTATCTCAGTCCATGGTTTTTGTTATTTTCTATCCCTGTCTAGCTGAGGAGGGGAGTGACAGAGCAGCTTTGGGTGGCATCTGCCATCCAGGTAGGGTCAACCTGCCACAGTACCGCTTTTGTTTCCATCTGGCTTCACTTCATTTTTGTTTTCTCCACTTGTACTCTGCGGCAGACCTTAATGTCAATGCCTGCACAGTGTGGGCTTCCTGCTAAATATTATCTCTAAGAAACAAAGCAGCTACAAATTATGAAGGGCACAGTTAAGGGTGATTACCCTGCCAGCACACTGAGAATACAGGGCCCACATGGCCAGTTGCTGCATCAGCCATATGATGGCTAAACTGGCTGCAATCCCATAAGTTTATTTCCCTTCTAGGACAGATGGGAGCTTTTGAACTGATGGGGGGCAGTGAAGCATCCCAGCTTAGTCTTGGACCATTACAAATTGTGTAGGAAAGACTGTTTATTGGAAGGAAGCTTCATGGTTTGGAGAGAAAAGAGGAAGAAAATAAAAAGTCAGGGAGATGTGCGCCTGATGTACTGCTGAGGAAATGAGAAAATAAGTACAGACTGAATGTGAAGTAAGAACTCTGAATCACATGATTAAAAAAGCTTAAAAATACAGGGAAAAGGTCTACTGTTCTTGTGTCTACTAAAGCATGTGTAAGTTTTGTGATAGATTTTTATGTTTGCAGATTTACAACCTCCATGGCTCAGGCTGATAGTGGGCATGACAATAGGGTGTCCATTTAAAGCTGCTGTGCTATTGCATATAAAACTCAAAAATAGCGACTCTAACCTCAGCACAACCACTGATTCCTGACCACAGCCCCCTGCTTCTACCCGGGATGCTTAAAAGGCTGCTGCCTGGGCTATCAATCTCCTGCTTTAACGGCTAGATCCCACATGCTGGCAATGCTCCCAGCACAGGGAGCAGGTCAGCATCTGATTTTTCCTGGCCTCTCCTGGAAAAGCTATGGGAGGTTTCTTCAGAATTATTTTGTTCCTTGCAGCTTTCAGTTAAACAGGCTGACTCTGGATCTGCTGCAGAGAGGGGAATAAAAAAGAGGCTTTTGTAGCGTAACAATGCCGTGTGCTGATGTGCAGTGGGCAATTATGTAACCAACGCTAAATGTTTCCATAATTAGAACAAGCACCTAGTTAGAGTGATCAGAGCTCTTTTGTGTGCACCTGCACGGGTCTATGCAAGAAAAACCTTGGCTTGAAAGAAAGATGCTGGCTTGATTTCCCTTTCCTTTTCAACTGGTGAATAAATTAAATCTCAGATTACCCCAAATTGCTGTGAAAGACAAACTGTGAAAAGCGTTTCCTTTTCATTCCTGTTGAAGACATTTGCATCCCAGGTGTGAATCTCATGAAATGCGGATGCAAACCCAAAGACTTGGCCTCTCTGTCCCAAGCACCAGAGCAGCACGAGCAGCCAGACTGCCTGAAGAGAGGACAGAAGATCAGCATCAGCCCTCCCAATTGAGAATCAATGCCTTGTTTAGATTCACTTTGATGAAGAATATAAGAAGATATCTGCAACGGCTCACTTATACTAGACATTCCTTATGTATGGAGAGGAGGCACGGGAAAAGAGAACTAAACAGTCCCAGAAGGCAGGTGATCCTATGATTTTATGAACCCAGAGGAGTAGTTTAGAGGAGATAGGGAAAAGTGTGGTGAGAAATTGCTACCAGAACACCTTGACCCTTTACTTTTCTGATCTCCATCTTGTGGATGGTCAGCAACACAGATATTGAGGCAGATCTATCTTCTGCAGCTATACACAAGTTCAACTCTAGAAATCACTGTAGCAATGCCAATTCATACAAGTTAAAGATGTGGCTAGTGAGATCTCTACTGCTAGAGATGTGTACTTCTCAAATATTTTCTGGTTCTTTTCTGATTAGTTCAGCTCACCAGATGAAATACTACAAATATCTCTGTATAATAGTTGACAGATGTGCAAATCAACATGGAAGATAGGAAATACAGCAACCTCCTACGTGGAGGTAATTCTAGAAGATAACATTCTCACACAGGTCATCTGATAGGCCAAACCCACCCCATTCTTGGTCCAGCTTAAATGGAGTTCGGCAGGTTTTGCCTTTACATCAGCAATAGAAAGTTCAGAGCTGACTCTGTAAGCCATAAAATTTTATAATAGCATCTTCTTACCAATCATACTGTACTGAGCTAATATTTGGATAAAACATCTCTCAACAGAAACACACCCATTGCCCAAGGTCATTCAGTCCCTGTGACTCAGTAGTCACCAAAGTCTGAATGTGTCAATAGAAAGTGATATGCTCCTTGGAGAGCAGGGCTTTAGATGAGCAGCAAGATCCACTTCTTACCAGTATTTTGTTCCTTCAAGGCCGGCCTTTGTTCAACCTTGTTGCGTGGTATCAGTTTAGACAATTGCATACCACCTCCATACTTCTCTTTCACAGTTTCTATTGGCAAAAAGAATCCCCTTACTCTATTTGGTAAAGCTGTTGGTGCCTAAAGGGCACTCCACTTGTTCTTGCGGGTTGTTGGGAAGTGTCAGTGGGCCAGCATCTCCTCTGTGAAATTATTTTATCACCTGGAAGTGCAATGCTTCCAAGGCCTTCACAAAACACCCTCGGAGTCTGTGTTTTTTACAGAAATACATGAGAACATTTTTGCCTGAGAAAGTTTACTTTTCTACAATATGCAACAAATAACAGAAATTAAACCAGCCTTCATTTCAGTCATTCCAGAGAACACAGACATGGCTTGGAGAATTTAAAGATTTTTTTACAAAAGCACTAATAAACCTTGTGATCTTTTTCCCCCAGCTATAATTACTCTTCCTGAGTGCTGTCTGTAACCCCTTAGGGAATGTGAAGTACAGGGGTTGCAGATGTGGTTGAACCTTTCCATCTAGGTAAATCTCTTCTCTTTCACTGTTTAGCATCTTACCTGTGGCATAATTGATCCCTTGAGTTAAGAAGAGTCATTTATTTTGATCATTTTTATCCGACTGTGTGCAGCAACTGGTAGGCATACAGATATCTGATATTAACAATAGCTTATTCCATTACTTTGTATCATCATCTTCATTTGTTACAAGATATTTCATGAACCATTTAATTCTGGATTTGCAAATGTGAAAAATGCTGAAGTAGATAAAAAAGGTGCAGAGGATTTAACAGCCTAAATCTACCCCAAAAGACTCCTCAGAATGCCTCAGAAATATGTTCTTAAAACCAGCTGTGATATTCTCATCAAACTAAAAATGTCCCTGCTCCCAGCCATGCCAAGACCTCCACAGAGCCTGAACTCCTTACTCACCATACCAAGGATCATTTTGGGAATAGAGATGCATGTGGAAACCTGATATCATTATTGTCCAGAAAGATATTGTCAAAAAAATATCATTATAAAAATAGAAAGAAATTAATCCTTTTTTTCCTAGAGAGAGATTTATATTTGGGGAAAATACGTTTCAGATTCTCAGAAGCATTCTTTGCCTAATGTTTCTTTTCAGAGAAGCACAGAATAAGCTAAGTTGGAAGGGACACACAAGGATCATTGAGTCCAACACCTGGCCCTGCACAGGACACCCCGAGAATCACACCATGTGCCTGAGAGGATTGTCCTGATGCTTCTTGAACTCTGTCAGGCTTAGTGCTGTGACCACTTCCCTGGGGAGCCTGTTCCAGTGCCCAGCCACCCCCTGGGTGAAAAACCTTTTTCGAATATCCAGCCTAAACCTCCCCTGACTCAGCGTCATGGCATTCCCTCAGGTCGTGTCACTGGGCACCAGACAGAAGAGATCAGGGCCTGCCCCTCTGCTTCCCCTCCTGAGGAAGTTGTAACTGCAATGAGGTCTCCCCTCAGTCTCCTCTTCTCTGGGTTGAACAGACTAAGGGACCTCAGTCACTCCTCATACGGCTTCCCCTCAAAGCCCTTCGCCGTCTTTTCAGCCCTCCTTTGGATGTTCTTTAATAGCTTTATGTCCTTCTTATATTGTGGTGGCCAAAATATCACACAGGACTCGACGTGAGGCCACACCAGTTCACAGCAGAGCAGAGTACAGCTCTGCCATTTGAACAATTACCAGATCTGGTTCAGAGAAAGTCCAGACCTAGGAGATACATGAAGATGCACAGAGATCATCAATTCAGAAGGGAATATTAACTTTTCTTGTCCAATGCTGTGATTGTGGGACATTAAGTTTCACCTGACTGTTCCTGTATGGGCCCTGGTTGCTTAGGCTTGCCCAAAGCAGATCTGGTAATAATGAAACTGTCTCTTCCCAGGAGATTTCAGTTTTGATTCCAAGATAACAAGAGATAGAAAAGTGAGCACCTCCCACAGTTTTTCAAGGGTTGATCACTCTCACTGTTAAATATCTCAACCTAATTTCTCATTTGAATTTCCCTAATTTCCACTTCCAGTCACTGGTTATTGTTTTGCCTTCCTCTGTGTGATTAAGGAGTGGCTTAGTATCTTGCATTTCAAATTTGTATGGGTGCGTATATAAGATGGTCAAATCTCCTCTCAGTTTTTTGTAATGAACAAAATATACTAAATGTTTTCATTTGCTCAGTCAGGTGATTTTTCCATGTGATGTAATTGTCAAAGGACAGATAAATGGAGTTAACCTCACTCTTATCTGGCAATATTAACATTTACCTCTTAAAGTTCACCACAGAACAAATTTACTTATTGTATTTCCCCTGCACTTCCAATTAATGCTAACCTTATAATACCTTTGTAGTCTTTTAACACTCTTCTACCTTCCAGCATTGTTTTAGAAACTTGAAGACCAGGACGAGAGTCCCTCTAGAGTTCACCATGTCCCTACTTCTACATCCATGGCCTGCATGAGACTTTTTGTTACTTCATAGCACAAGAAATTTGTGCTAAGCTGCTTGTCTCTCATAACTCTCATGGATCCTCTTCAGAGTCACTGGTTCCCAGCACAGCCTGTACTTAACCCCACATTTCTTACTTACAGATATATGTTTGCACAATGTGATGTTGAAACACAGCTCATTTAAATGGATTCTACTTACCAAGTCATCTAGCGCACACTGTATGACTCTCCTCCCAGTATCCCTGAACATTTTGCCACTCATTTTGAAACATACAAACTTCATGAACAGCAATTTCATATTGATTGCAAGCTGATGAAAACAGTGACTAGTATAAGTCATAGTTTCCCTTCCTCTGTAACTTCCTCAGAAATACCTTATGCAGCATTGATCCACTGATGACAATTCCTTTGTATTTCGAAATGCCAGTCAGTTCCCGACCCCAGTGGCACACCTCTTCAAGTGCTGCACAGTGCTAATTCTTTAATCAAAACAACATCAGAAGCAGAACATAGAAGTAATGGTGTGGTGGTGCATTCCCCCTCCACCTTTTCAGGCCTCGCTGGGATCTGAGAAATGCTCACTAGAAACGCTCAGCCTTGACCAACAGCACCTGCACTCAGCTCCTCTTGAGCTTATCAGAAACACTCTCTGCTCCCAGGAACCGAAGTTTCCAAACTTCACACAGTTTTTAAGTTCATAACTTCTCAAAATTTTTTTCCTAGTAAACATTTTTGACCAGTTAAACCATATATAGAAGCATTTAGATTTGAAACATGATAGGTAATGCAGAGCAGGGACAAGAAATTATTCACAGCTTAATTTGCAGCAGTTGCATAAAATAAAGACCGTGATAAGTTTACTGAACCATATGGTTTTGAATAAGCTTGTACGGCCCCTTTGTATCATGTGGTCCTCTCTACCCTGGGCTAAGGGCCTTCCATATTGGCAAACTCGAAATTAGCCAAATCAGACATCAAAAATAAACCACAAAAAACCAGAGGTTCAAGGGAAAGAAAATATTCAAAAGAACCAGAATTGCTTATAGCCAGACAACTATAAACATCTGCAAGCACTGAGAGCTCACTGTCTGTGATGAGAAATGACCTGCATGGTTCTCAGAACAAGCTTTGAGACTGAGGAAATGAAAGGAGCATCTTAGTGCAGGAACTGAAGCAGATTGCTCACCTACAGTTTTGCCTTCGAAACAGTGAATTTGTATTGTGGCTGTCATATAAACTGTGTTGCGAAATAGCTCACAAAGGTGTATATTTGCCATACAGTGTTAAACAATACTTCCCAGCAAAGGAAGAACGAGAAATGTCAAAATAGGAGGGATAAAACAATTTTTTCACTGAGACTAGTATAACAGCTGGGCACAGAAGCCTTGGCAACTTCTAAGGGGGAAAGGAGGCTCCTGAATCAGGTGGCAAAATTGCCAGATATGACAACAGCAATACTGTTAGTAAATGAGTGACAGAAATGGGTAGAAGGGATGACAGATGAGTTTTGCTTAGGAAAATTATTGATTAATGGTATGTGACAAAGTCTTGTATCTTTAGCTTTGTCTGAAGTGCTCATAAGACACCAGCTATCTCAGAGAGAAGGGGAAGTATCTGTCATACATAGAGGTGGTGACAGAGCTGCTGTCACCACAATGCTAAACCAAAAGCAGATTCCCCCTGGAGATGATGAGTTTGGGCATAGACAGACTGAACAGGATTGGCCTTACCTTCCTCCAAATCTCCCCTGTCCTAGAAGCTGTAGCAGATTAATTTAGCCTGCAGGAGTAGTTTGCACTGCAGTTTAGGAGATGATAAAACAGACAAGATGACTAGATGACTGCAAGACAGTTACTCTGCCATATTGTATTCCTGCCTCTCATGGTATGATTTTTTAATTTCTGATAGACCTTGTTTATTTCTTTAGTCATTCTACTCTTTTATTCTCTGTCTGGCTTCTGTTCGTCTTCTGGATGAAACATGCCTGGCTCAGTGGGACTCTTCTCCCTTTGATTCACTAGATGCTACATAAAAATAACAGCCACTAATTAATAACTGTCTTTGGTTACATATGGTGCTATATATTGCCACTTTAACACAAATAGTGACTTGCCTATGTAAAGCTCCACCTAGTTCCTATGTATTACAATCCCTGAGAAGTCTTTTTCCATATTCCAAATTTAATTATACTCTAAAGAGTGCATCTCTTGATTTGATTTAAAGAACTCCTATGTAACATATGGGTGCCCACTTAGCATAGACAGCACAACTCCTTGTTTTTAATGCAGAAGGTTTTTTATTTTAAATCAATATTTTTATGCCACTTTCAGTCTCTCTCCCTTCCTTCACTCCCATGTCCCAGTTCAATGATTTCTAAGCAACAGGTATCAGAATAAATTTTATTCCAATCCATTTGCTCTATATTTTCTGCTTTTTACTTGGACATTTTCAGCTGGATGGACTGTGAAGTTATTGAACTTGTTGGAGACTGTGTGAATAGTACAGTGGAGCGGAGTAGGATGACTGAAGAAATAAACGGGGACACCGTAAAACTACACCTCCCAGGACGCCTTGCGGCCTACCCGCATGCACCGCCGCGCCGCGAGTGGTGTTACCAAGACTACAACTCCCAGGCCACGCTGCGGACACGGCGCATGCGCAGATGCCGCCACCTTCCCCCTCCTCGGCGGCCCGGCTGCCGAGCGGACGGCGGAGGCGGTCAAGATGGCGCTCACCAGGTGGGTCTGGCGGGCCCGGCCGGGCCGTGATGGCGTCGCAGCCCCCGGCCGGCCTGGAGTTTCCCCACCGCGCTGCGGAGCTCCGCCGACGGCAGCGGCCGCGGCTGGGGAGCGCGCCGAGGGGCCGCGGCCTCTCCTGGGCAATGGGCCCGCCGGCCGGGCCGCGGCCGCAGGGAGCGCGGCGAGGGCCGGTCGGACCTGGCTGAGCCCTGGTGGGAGCGGGTGTTTGGCCCCTGGTTCAGGGCTCTGCTTCCTTCTCGTGTTCCCTGCGGGAGGAAGGCGCTCCTTTGCCTCGGTTGGGTCCGTGGGGTTTTGTGGAGGTTCCCTCACCGTCAGAGAGGGCAAGCGGTCTTTGTTACGAGTTGCAGTGTCTTTCGCAGGGCTTGGGAGTGCAGTTCCGGTGGCTGCCCCGGAACCCCGAGTTTCTCTGGGTACTTTCTTAGTAAACGCACAGAAGGGCTTTGTAGACAAGAAGAGCTAAAAAAGGGGAAGTGAAGAAATTGGGGTTCGACTTGCCCGTGGCAGGGAGGTGTCAGGCGTTGAGAGGGGAGATTGTTGACAGATCTGTTTGTGGGTGTTTACCTTGAGAGAAAGGAAGAGCGAGTCATTGGGACTAGAGACATAGGAACATAATATTTCTTTCTTATCCATACTAGTGGAAAGAATACCCAGTGGTATGTGACATTCCTGTTGGAAAACGGGCATTGTCACGCTTCTGTTCAAACACGATGTGAATGTGGGTGAGTTTAGTATTAGTTTTTTTTAGGAATCTTTCAGAATGCTGAGAAAGCACACATTGCCTTTGCCACTCTAATCTCAGAAGCTACTGAATCTCAGAAGTTGTTCTCACATTTATGAATGCAATGCTGAAGTCTCATAAATTGTTTCTTAATTTGTAGAGAGTGATTATAGAGAAAGTAGTAACTTAGAAAGAAGTTGACTCAAGCATAGTTGAGTGTCAGTGAGTGAAGTTACCAGAATGAACTTTTTATGTCATTCTCTTTTGGTGGCTATCCACGGATGTCCAGTTTTTTGCCAGCTCCAACCCAGCTGTCCCAAGATCAGCTAGAACTAGAAGAAAGAGCAAGAGCTCAGAGATCCAGGCAGACTGCTCTGGTCTCATCACGAAGGGAACCTCCCCCATATGGTTACCGGAAAGGATGGATACCACGGGTGCTAGAGGTAAATATTTAAATTCATACAAGTAGTAGTGTGTCTGCTAAAGGAGGAAAAAAAAATTCTGGAGTACAAATAAACTCTGAGTACCTTGAATGTAGCTGAGAATTGTGCACAGCCTTACAACCGGCATCATCTAGACTGTTTGATATATTCTTGTGTCGGAAGATGTTCTAATCCACCGGATTTCTTGAAACATTTGATGAAGTGTAAGTCTACTTGTCTTCAGAGATTGTTGTGTTGCAACATGGAAATACATCTGTGGTCCTTTGGGTTTACAATCTGTGAACACAAGGGTCCCCCAAGAAAGACATCCATTTTGTTCTTCTGTGACTGTTACACACACGTTCCAGATTATAGCTGAAGTAAGTGGACATGTGTGTATGAGGGAGGAGAATACATGTGTTCTGTTCAAAAAGATAGCTGCTATTGGGGGACAGAATTACAGCTGGAAGAAAACTTAAAAATTAGTCAGATATTTGTTGTTTAAGTATGTTACTGGCAAAAGGGTTTTGGACAATGTTGTGTGTTGTTAGTTGTAATCCTTGCCAGTTTAATGTAATTTGACCTGGACCTGCTAAAAGTAGAAAGAAAATACAGATGTGTAGCTCTCATTACAAAACTGGTTTGGAACAGTCTCTCACTGTGAGCTGGAAAAACCTTGCAGTTTGAAATGATCCTCGACCATAACTTTTGAGACCTCTTCTGGTGAGTCACAAGCCAGTGCTCCTGGGACCAAGCATGCTGTTGAGGTTGTATTACAGTACTTCATGTATGATCCTACATTGTTTCCAAATGCCATAATTTCATCAGCTTGTAGCAGCATTGCCCTCATTTACGTTTGAGTGCCATTTTTGTAAATCCAACACTGTTCTATGGTGATGCATGTACTTCAAATAGTAGTTCCAGTGGTTCACTGAAAGAAAACATTCTTATGTGGGTGATGTTAAAAATTATACTTTCAGTATACCCAGTGTAGGTTTCCCTTAGTCATATGTATGATGTTAAAAATTATACTTTCATTATACCCAGTGTAGGTTTTCCTTCCTACACTGTTGAGTACTAAAGTTAGTGTTTTAGTGCTTATTCTTTCTAAATGTTAGTAAAGAAATTTTTTAAGAAGCCGGGTGCAGAAGGTTTGCAAAGAGTTTCCTGCACCACCTGGCCACAAATTAATACACGTCCCAAAAAACCTGTTAAGGGCTCCTTTCTGCTTCATAAACAAGTGCAAATTCAAAAGCAGTAAATGCTTCCAGAGCATAAGCTTTGTCCAGTGATCCTGGAATGCCATTGCTGGAAAAAGCAAAACCTGTTCTTAATACATTAAGAGTTATGTGAAAAAAAAATTGAAGGATGACCGAATTTGGTTCTGGCTAATACTTTAACAACTGATTGTTGAATGTGGGACATCCAGTGGAAAACTTCAAATAGCTGAAACAGTGTTTCAAGGAGCATTTGCGGATGGCATAAGCACACTGTCCCTGTTTGGAAGTGTTCTGCTTGGTCATTTCCAGTCGCAGTCCATTCTGTCCCAGTAGTGGTAACTACTTGGTCACATGGTGAGCATGGAGGGAGATAGATCTGCTCAAGACACCCATTCTTATTTTTTGATGTGTTTTGTTACCAGACTCCACATAAGCCATGCCATTGCAACAGAGAAAGGGATAGATGCTCATGCTTCAAGCAAATGCTTCCTCCAAAGCATTGCATTTGAAACTGTAGCCTGAAGTTGTTTTATGAGTGGTACCACTGGGTCCTCTGTGTTACTGAGCCAGGATTATCTGCTTTAAGAAGTCTTTTGGTTATCTGTTTATTAAATGCTTTTACACCAACACATTGTAGGAGAGAGGAAATAAAC
The DNA here is from genome assembly GCA_013399875.1 of Gymnorhina tibicen. Lineage (NCBI taxonomy): Eukaryota > Metazoa > Chordata > Aves > Passeriformes > Artamidae > Gymnorhina > Gymnorhina tibicen. The sequence continues at coordinate 1,396,065 of VXAZ01001670.1, forward strand.
TGTAAGAATATTGGGCTGTTGTGTGCTGGGCCAATTTTCAGTGTATTTACACGTCAAAGTAAGGGACTGCTTAACACATGTAGCATTGTAAAGCTATGAGCCACAGGCTTTGAAAGTAATGGAATGCTTTTTTTATCTTTTTCTCTTCATTATGGTGTGAAAAGCAACAAATAACCAGTAGAAGTCTTCATAAAAATGCTGCTCTTGTAATTTTAGTATCCACAGTTGCTTTACTGCAGAAGGTCAATTTTTGAAGTTCTAATTAATAACTCAGGTGAGAATTAAATACTTAATTTTGTATTGTCAGTAGCATAGTATTGCCTGCACATTCTAGTAATACCTGTTCCTAGTTTGTGCAGGGAATAATTACTGCAAGATGTCTCTCCATTTCAGTGTCTTTTAATAACTGCAAGTTCTCTCATTAATTGCTCTCTTACCAGTGAAAATAATAAAGTTACTGGAGCATTCTTGCCAAGTTAGTTTTTCTTGAAATCAATCTGCTCTTTCATTCCATTTCGCGGTTTTTTGTCTTTTGGACATTCACTACTTTTTTCTTTTCTGTAGGATTTTGGAGATGGGGGTGCTTTCCCAGAAATTCATGTGGCCCAATATCCATTGGATATGGGCCGAAAGAAGAAAATGTCCAATGCTTTGGCTGTTCAGGTGGATGCAGAAGGAAAAATAAAATACGATGCAATTGCTCGACAAGGACAGTCGAAAGACAAGGTAATATTTCTTCCAGTATGTCAGCTGGCATGTATACTTGGAAAAGTTGTACATACACATTGCATATATTTGAACTCGTTGGTCTGGCATTAGCCACGCAGGTTGCGTCCTCTTTTCTTATTTAAGAACTAAAATGTCAGACAGAAATTGTGATATAATTACAAGATAAGGCAAAAATGGTGAGAATCTCTACACAGAACTTACTTGATGGCTTAGCAGTTTTCATTTTCCAATGAAGTCAAGAAGCTGAAAACAGTTCTGTGGCCTCATTTCACTGTGTAGAGAGAGGGGACAAAAAACCGGACAGAAGACACAGTTCAGCCTTCAGAATACTTTACCTTGTGTCTTGCTGATTTAATATTTGACGCTTCTGGTTGCTTTGTGTTGGTGGGTGCTCTGTGTTTGCTATTGTTGTTTAATTGCAGCAGAAAGTACTGCCAGTGGTTATACTCCAAAAGTTTTGTGCTGAGTGCAGAGATGGCAAGATTCTCATGGAGTTTTTTAGGGGGAACTTCAACTTCCAGTGTATCCAGTGGCCTTTCTGAAACCAAGAGATGACACTTGAGGTCCTAACTAGTTTTGAGGTCAGATACTTGGATCTCTTAAGTCTACTTTAAGGAGTATTTACATCTGCCTTTTCAGTTGTAACCAAGTGGACTACCTGGACTTTAATTCCCTTAAGCAGGTGTTGGGGACTGGAAAAGTGCTCAGGCATGATCAAGTGTATGGCCAGTTGCTTCTTCCAGCAAGCATCTTCTGTAAAGAACAGGATAACACAAACAAAGTCTAAACAAAGTGTTAACTACAAAGAGTGTTTTAACTAATAGATACAAATAGTTGTTTTCAAAATAATTTGACTTCTTGGGGTAATTTAGGGTGCCTTGAAAAACTTATGGTTATATAATATGCCCCATTTCTTACTGCATTTGAGGAACGGAGGAAACCAAAATATAAATTTTACCTCTCAAACAAAAAGATAGGATGGGCATTCTAAGAATATCAGGGAAAATACTTCTAACAGATAAATTTATTGTGTTAAATAGATTCTACAGCCAGTAGTATTTTATATTTAATTAATACTCTGAGTGTCAAAAAAGCATCAGATTTTGCATATCCTCATCCTATGCCTCATATGTTACTGCAGTACCTTTGAAAAAGATGAGTGCAAATTGGAGTCCATGCTGTCATGTGAAAGAAAGTAGTTAGACTAAACAGAAAAAAACAGCAGTGCAGTGGCAATATTTTTATTGAGGGGACTTTTCTTGGAATTCCATCAGACTTTATCTAATGTTTGGAATTATTTTTCAAGAGGAAGGTGTTAAAATATTCATTCTATATGAAGAAATTTTTTACTAAATATTTGATACTTCATGCTAAATAGAAATGTTGCTTTTTCGAAAGCATACAAAACATAATTTCAAGCAGATAATTAAACAAGAAGTAATAATCATACCAATTTTGGGGAAGCTGCAGGCCAAATAATAAGAAAAAAAATTAGTGTAGTTAAACCTTCATGTTTACAACTTGTCAAATACATCTTTACTTACTTGTAGGATTATTTTTAATTTGCATATAATAGAACTGTTCAGATTGGAATCTTAGTATATTTGAAAAATAACTAGATATGATAGTAGACTTGAGGCAAAAGTGACTGTAATCTTTCACTGAGTCTTATTTGGTTCAGAGTTAGGAAAATACTTCGTAACAGGTAGAGTTAAATTTAAGCTGTTAATGTTTGTCATATTTGATTAATGCAGATCTGTACTTTCATTAACTTTCCATATGGCATCTATGATGAAGGCAGTAATATTCTCATTTTCATTCACCAAGATGGAAGAGATGTGGGGCTTTTCCAAAACCAGGCTCTGTAGAACTGTAGAGGTAGGGTTTTCTAACCCTGAGCTCTGCCTTCTGTGTCAGCTTGATCCTGATTGCATCCAGCTGGATGTAAACACTGAGAGTAAAGATTAAGTATTGTGATTCAAAGGGGAGTAAAACTGAGGGAAAATTAGATCACAGATTCATAGAATGGTTTGGGTTGGGACACCCTCTGCTAGACCAGGTTGCTCAAGAGTCTCATCCATTCTGGCCTTGAACACTTCCAGGGATGGGCTATCCCTAACTTCTCTGGGTAACCTGTTCAGTGCCTCACCACCCTCACAGTAAAGAATTTCTTCGTAAACCTGATCTAAACCTACTTTCCTTCAGCTTAAAGCCCTTCCCCCTTGTCCTGTCACTACATGCCCTTGTAAAAAGTCCCTCTCCAGCTTGTAGGCTCCCTTTAGATACTGGAAAGCTGCAGTAAGGGCTCCCTGTAGCCTTCTCTTCTCTGGGCTGAACACCACCAACTCTCTCAGCCCATCTTCATAGAAGAGGTGCTACAGCCCTGTGGTCAACTCAGTGGCCTCATCTGGACTCATTTCAACAGGTCAACATTGTGTTTGGGGCTTCAGAGTTGGATGCAGCATGCCAGCTCAGGTCTCACCAGAGCAAAGTAGAGGGGCAGAATCAGCTCCCTCAATCTGCTGGCCACATTGCTTTTGATGTAGCTCAGGATACAATTGGCTCTGTGTGCTGCAACAGATACTTGAAACTATTTCACTGGAAGCAGCAGAACTCCTATTGCTTGATTTAATTTGCTTTGCAGGAGAAAGTATTGGCAGAGATGTCGTAGGGAGCAGTTCCTCAGTGATCTGTGTTGAATTGAATAATGTAGAATATTTTCTGTTAAGAATTTCTGATAGTACAGTGTCAGTATAATTCAATATTTCTTCAATCTTAATACTTAGAGCTAAAAGAAACAGATACTTAGCAGCCTGCCAGAAATGAGATGGAGTTTATGAACCTATTCTAGGAGCTACTTGTTTGGTGTGAGTTAGGAAGCGAATTTTGCTTCCACTACAGTTTATGGATTTTTTGAAGTTGAATTTAGTATTCTGCCTTCTTGTAGAGGCAGCAGTTCCATCACCCAGCCTCTATCTCTAGATGACTTGTCAGCAGTTTCTACTATTGCAGTGGTTCATCTCTCTTGCATCTGTTCCCTTACATATTTAAAAAATAGTTGCTTCAGAGAATTTTCCTTGAAAAATACTGACACAAATGGGATAGTCTGACAAGCCTCCTGTTTGGGTTTGGCAGAAAGTCTGCTAGACATGAAATGCTGGATAACGTTGACAGACCTGGATGCATGACCTTATGGATCTGAGGATGGCGTTCCTTCCGTCTGGTTGTCGAGATGAAGGATTTCTAGCCTAGCTGTGTGGTTAGCTCTTGTGTTGCTGTAAATTCTTTCAGTACTTTCTCTACTTACATTACTAAAAGCCAGGCTAAAATAATGCATCAATAGTGATATATTTTGGTGAGACTGATGCTGTACCCTTATTAGGAAAATAAAAACATGTAATTGCATCCTGTGTTTTTATGAAGACAGAAGAAAGAGTGAAATCAAGGAATGGAACTGTTAGGTCTGTTACTTTTTTCCAGCAAGAATAACTTTTTATGTTGGAGTTGGATTTCTTCTTCATGGCCCAAGGCTGTGGCGTAGTTGTTAAAGGAGAAAAAAAATCACAAAGCTTATTTACAGGTTTTTTTCCCAAGATTGTCAATTCAATTGAAACATTTACAAGAGAGTAGTTCCATTGTTGAAGGAAGTCCTGACACAGCTATGAACAGGTCAAGAGAGCATGAATATAACTCAAATAATGAGAAGTGTTACTTACTCACAACCTGTTTGCCTTTGTGGCAAAGCTTGGTTTGAGAGTTTGTTACCATTTTTTTATCTGGTGTGTGTACCAGGCTTACAACCAGGTGATTTTAATGATTTCTAAAATGTTATATGCTTCATATGGAGAAACCATTCTTTGATAAGGAAGGAATTCATTCTGCATTGCTTGATAGTAAATTCTTGATGTACATATAGGATTGATGAGCACTGTACAGGGCTGGTTGGGATATATAGAACAAAATACATCGAGGAGAGGATTTCTGTGTAGCAAATTAAGAAATTTCTATCAAGACACTTGTATCTATCAAGTGCCTTGTGAGACTCTGAATGTGATTGATGTCTAAATCCTGCCATGTGGTACAGTATCTTAACCATTTAGGTAATAGTCTCTTTCTGATTGCAGTGGCATGCAGATTTCTAATCACTGCCTGTTAAGGCTGCCCCAGCCAGTGAATCATGTAGCTGTACCAAAGCTTGAGCTTTTTCTTTCTGCCTAGAAGGAGATTCTGCTTTTCAGTAGCAATCAGAGTGAAGTACCTAAAACACAGGCTGATGCTTCCTTTCAAATTTCGTAGACTGAAAAATGGTAGTGGATGGGCACAGTACAATATCAAACAATCCCAGTCTCCTCTTTATCTTAGATTAATGAAATGTCTCAACGTTACTTGTGAAATAAAACTAATGTCTAGAAAAGCAACAAAAAGAAATGCAACTTCTTTATCTGCCTCTTTGTATCACTTCAACAAAGGACTACAATTAAAACGTACAAGTGTATCAAGTTTTTGATGGCAGCAGAAATATTTGTATTTTCAGGATAGTTTAATCTATATTATGTATTTCTTCCATAATAAAGCATCTTCCCATTTGCATGCAATACTTCAAAGTTTAAATAGTTCATATAGATCATTTGTACCTCAGTATAAAGTAGTTTTTAGAGCACTCTTGGACCACCACAAAGAGCACCTTCTTTTATTTTCTTCTTTTGTCTTTTGGGATGCTCTAAAGCACCTTCAGCATACTTTGTTCTTCATGCAGCAAGACACTTGGACTTAAAGAGTTAATTACCTTAGAGGACCACTGCTCTTCAGATGTCCTTCATTCAGCATCTGAGAAGCTAGAACATTACTGATACTAATTCAAATGATTAAAATTTTAGGAGTGAAGGCTGAGAAGCAGAAAATGGCTCTCATGTGATTAATTACTGCTGAGGGTAAAGGTTAATTTTGTAGTTGGACATGTACTGTATAATGAACTTGAAATAATAGTTCTTGACTTTTAACCCTTTGAACTAAAACTTCTTGTTTTGCTGGATACTTGTGAAGCATGAATGTTATACAATACATTTTTCCCTGAAGGCTTCTAATAGTGTTCTTTCCCAGTATTTTAAACTGGGACTGGAAGCTGCCAGCAGCTAGCTGCATGTTGTATGAAAACTCAAGTACCTATATAAGGGACAAGTGCCTTATATACAAGGGATAAGTGCCAAGACCAGATTTCTCAAGTATTTATTTTTTCAAGAAAATAGTAAACATAATGACATGAAAAAATCCAGATGCTGGAAAATACTTTTTTCAAATTCTTGAGTAATCCTTGAAAACAAAAGTAAAAATATGTGGGGTTTTGTCTGTCTTGGGGTCCCTAAAAAAGGAAAGTACTAGGAATCGGAAGCAGAAAACTGCTAATGCCAGTTCTGAGAGCAGTTTATAAAATTATATTTAATCAGATTGCTTTGTTTCTTCGATTACTCCATCTGTAAAATAGGGTCCAGAGTATACGTGTAACCAGGTCTTCTATGGGAGTAATTGAATGATATGTAATTGTAACGCATTTATAGTTGTATATTAATTTTAATTAGTACCCAAAGTAGTCTAAACCTGAAAGATTTCCTTTGATATATGTACGTTTATTCCTGTTCGTCAGCACTAGTAAAATATAATGTCTTCCAGGTTATTTACAGCAAGTACACAGATCTTGTGCCAAAAGAGGTCATGAATGTGGATGATCCTGAACTGCAAAGACCAGATGAGGAAGCAATTAGAGAGGTATGGCATGCACTGATGTGCCTAGTTAGCAGTGGTATGCTTTATGTCTTGCATATGGGATGAGATGCACACTGTGGTATTTTTTCTTCAGATAACAGAGAAGACAAGAGCAGCCTTGGAGAAATCAGTCTCCCAGAAAGTTGCAGCAGCCATGCCAGTTCGAGCTGCTGACAAACTAGCTCCTGCACAGTACATTCGGTATGTAGTGCTGGTGTTGGTGTAAGATGTTTGGTATACAAAATGGATTAAAATTGGCGTATTTGTTGAATTTCTGAGAACAGAAATTCATCTTGAATTCTGTTCTTCTGTAAGGAATATGAAACCGGCTTATGTATTTTAAATTAACCCACTAACGATCACCTAGTTTGAAGTGGAAATACATCGTTAACATGTCATGAGTTGTGGCACTTTGGAGGGGTTATTGTTTTAGCAACAAAACACAGATTTGCCAGGGATCACTATTAATGCTGCTGCCCTGAAAGCAAAGTATTTCCTGCAAGTTTCAAACCACAACAAGACATGTGACAAAGTTTTTCCTTCATAGAAAATGAGCAATTGGAAAGAATTGAAAGCATGAGGAGGCTGCTACTCATTTATGATGATTTTCTGTTTCAAACACAGAAAAATTTCATGGCAGGCTTGAGGTTACACTTGGCTTGAGGTTAATTCTGAAAAAAAGTATGTGAAGAGGTTCGTATTGAACAGTAAGAAGTGACTGGGGCTTCACAGACATAGGTGGAGAGTATTGTGACAAGCTGTGTATATTGTACTTGTTTTTCTTCTATTTCAGAATCTAGGTTGAAACAGGAGAATATAGCCCTGAAGAGAAGTTACAATCTGTCTGGTGTAACTGAGTCTGTACTCAGTGCAGTATCATCTGTGCAGTTACTTGCTGCTGACATAGTCTTAAACTGTTGTGGATAAAGTGAAACCACAGCTAGAGCACTGAACTGAGTAAAAATGGAGGCAGGAAAGAAATATCTAGCTGTGTGCAGAGAACTGAGCACTCTGTTTTATTCAGGTACACACCATCTCAGCAAGGAGTTGCATTCAACTCTGGAGCAAAACAGAGAGTTATTCGGATGGTGGAAATGCAGAAGGACCCTATGGAGCCTCCAAGATTCAAGTAAGTGTTCACAACTTGTTCATGGAAAATAGAAGATTCTGAAATGTGCTTCTGTGCAACATGCTGATTGTCATTGTAATTGTTTTTGTAATTGCTCAGAATTAACAAGAAGATTCCGCGAGGACCACCATCTCCTCCAGCACCTGTAATGCACTCTCCTAGTAGAAAGGTATGAAATGCCATGGCTGTTCTGTTTTGAATGCTTAGGTGGGTCTACAAATTCTTTGATCTAGTTCATTTCTGCATACCTTCTCCTTACTGATCTTTTGTTGTGATGTTAAGTGATAAACTTGGTGCCCGGTGCAGTCTTTTTGTTTGTTTTTTTTCTTTTTTTCATTTGGGCAGTTCTGTAAGTAGCTGTCTTTTCATGTATCTTGTCAAAGGTTGAGTAGATGTTTCATATATTTTATTCAGGGCTTCACTGCTAAATTTGTTCATGGCATGAATGAGTTGACCAAGGCTTTAGCCTGGGTACCCTTATGTTGCTTTTAGACAGCACTGTTGTTGGTACAACTTGAACAGCTGCTAAGTGTGCAGATGTTAACAAGCTGGCTGAGAGTTATGTATGGCCTGTGTGACACAAGCTTAAGAGGATGGCTGAAGAGCTGTCAGGACTTTATTCAGTGTTGGCAAAGATACAGTGCAAAACCAAATCCCATGGCAGACGGTTTGGAACTAGCTGATCTTTAAGGTCCCTCCAGTCAAACCATTCCTTGATTCTGTAATCTTACTGCTGAGAAGAGTTGGGGTTTTGTAGTGGAGTCCTGAACTTTCTACTCTAACTTATTTCAATAGTTTCATAGCTGCCTTTGAGAAAGAAAACAGTATTTCCTTTTACTATGAATCTGAAGATGACTTTGCTTCTTCTCTTAAATCAGATGACTGTGAAAGAGCAGCAAGAGTGGAAAATTCCTCCATGCATTTCAAACTGGAAAAATGCAAAGGTAATTAAGTTGTCACAAATTTATTTTTCTAATGTTGCAACCTGATGGGAAACTTCTGTGAATGATTTAAGCTTGAATAATACTGATTTTAAACTTCTAGATTTGGGGAAACTGGCTGGTTCCAGCATGGAGAACACATGATCATACAGCTCATTTTTCTTCAGTTTGGCATATAAGGGTTGTCCAATTGAGAGTATAGAACTGAGGGAGAATATGTTACTTCATGGCAGAGATTATAAATTTTGAGAGGAAAAAATTATATTAGTAAAAATCCTCATAATAGTGCAGTCAAAACTCAAAACCTCTCGAGGTCACAAATTAAAGCCATCTAAACTGAAAAAGAGCAGAGCGTCAGAGACCTAAGCATGTGTCTTTTTAATACTGCAGTCCATATTTCTGGAAAGTTTTCCTTGTTGCATTCTTTCATTAATTAATTTTTATCACTGGTCAGCTATAGCTGTTTTTGTTCCTTGTTTGAGTAGGTCCTGTCCCTTTTTTTTTTATCAGCCATTAAGTTTATGTTCCAAGAGAGGGGAGAACTTATTCTCCCCCAGTAACTGCAGTAAGTGGTGTAATCATTCTGAAACTTACTAAGCTGTTGTCCTGAGACAGCCTCTTCAAATGGAGGAAGGAAAAGCTGCATGTTTGGATGTTACTTTTTTCTTGCCTATCCCAACACAGCTGTCTAACTGGGACTGATGCTAATTAGGAGATCAAATTTTAGGTTACAGATGCTAAAACCAAAGCAAAAATTTTGTAGAGCTCACTAAAAAAATCTTAAAATATCATCTATAAATAATTTTGAGTTTCATCTTTGGAAAACAAAATTGGCATTTAGTGTGTCTTACTTTCGCTGGCTGCATTGCCCCTTACTTTCTCATTTTGAATCAGCTAACCTGTTAACAGGTATGGAAATCGTTTAGGTAAAACAATTTTTAAGCAAAAAATGGTAAAACAGCTTAGAGAAGCTATTATTTGTAGTTCTAAACACAAAGCAAAAAGTGAACCTTATCAATTGAAAACTTTGTTTTGTCCGAAGATGAAACTTGAAGGGAAGCTGTGATTCGGATTTGGTGGGAGGGTGGAATTGGAATGAAGCTTAGTATTACCTGGTAAGGATTTGAAGTACATATGAAAAGGAGATCCATTGAGGCATAATAATGATGGGCTATGAGTTTTGTATGGTTTTTTTTTCCTTACACAATAAACATAATAATGCTTGTTATTACAAATACTGTTCCTGTGATTAACTGCCTCTCTGTTTCCACTGTAGGGTTACACCATTCCATTAGATAAGCGTCTGGCTGCAGATGGCAGAGGATTGCAGACCGTTCATATTAATGAAAACTTTGCCAAACTTGCTGAGGCGCTCTATATTGCTGACAGAAAGGTCAGGTAGTTCTTTATACTGTTTTGTTCCATATCGTTTTGCTATCTTTGTATGTTAATTTCCTTCAGAAAATCAGTTGTGAATAGGCTATAGCTTTTTGATTTGTCCTGCTTCTTTGCTAATGTAAGATTTAAGGTCTTACCCCACTATCTCTGAATCATTGGCTCAGCGTGGGTTAAGTTATTGGAAGTCATGGGTCTCGTCTCCCAGCTCTAACTGCTGTGGCTGATGGGCTTGAAGCTTCCTAATTTTGGTTTCATTTCTGTCCTGTTTACTAGCTAACTCCATGACAGATCTGCTTGTATCCCAGGTGGTAGGCTTTCTGTATTTTTAACTGTGTCTTATTTGTGCAGGCTCGTGAGGCAGTAGAGATGCGTGCCCAGGTGGAGAGGAAGATGGCTCAGAAAGAAAAGGAGAAACATGAGGAAAAGCTCCGAGAAATGGCTCAGAAAGCCAGGGAGAGAAGAGCAGGGATCAAAACCCATGTTGAAAAAGGTACATTTCTTTGTTGGTAAAGTGCTATGGCTTTTTTTAACACTGAAATGTGGGCTTGGAGCAATAACCTGAGAACTTAAAATATCTAAATACCAGCTGAAATTTCTAAGCATGACATCAGTTCATCTCTTCACTCTATTGGTTAATTCACTGGCTGGTTTGATGGGATGCAGGTTTGAACCTCACATCAGTATGTGGGCGTATATGGGTTTAGGACACTGAGAATTTTGGAGTTAATAATGCATCAATGCAAGTGATGGCTTTTTTTTTTTTTCAGTTCTCAACTATTTTTTTTAGAAGAAGCATGTTGCAGATAAAGGGCAACTTTGTTTAGAAGAACTAAACCATCTTTTAAGTTTTCAAAGGTGGTGCAGTATTCTGTCTCTTGCACTGTTGTAACTGGTCTTGCAGAGCTGTAGTTTTGTTGGCCAGTAGGCCCTAAAAAACCCTGCTGCCAACCTAACTAAATTGTCACCGTTGTGTTAAGTCTTACGTTCTAATTGAAATTACACTTCAAAGATCAAGATGATGAACTTAGAGAGCAGTTATGACCTGTCTAGAAGGCAGAGGGATATGGTTATACAATGCCAGATCCTGCAGCTGGGATGTACTGACCTCTTACCAACAGACTGGGGGCTGGCCAGCTAGAGAGCCACTCTGTTGGAAAGGACCCAGGAGCTGTAGTGGACAATAGGCTGAATATGCACCAGCAGTGTGCCCTGGCAACAGTAATGCTAAGGGCATACAAAGCTGCATCTGCAGGAGTGTGACCAGTAGGTCAAGGGAAGTAATAGTTTCCTTTTATTGGTGACCTGTTAGACTGCATCCGGGATACTTTGTGCAGTTATGGGCCTCCAGGTACAAGACAGACATTGATAAATGGGAGTCAGTTCAATGGAAGGCCATCAGAATGGTCACAGGCCCAAGTAACTGCCTGTTCAGGTGATGCTGAGAGGATAAAGCTTGTTCTGCTAGGAGATGATGTGCCATTGGGGCCAAATAATGGGAACTTAACCACAAGGTCATCCCACAATGATCCCTAAATGATTGTCAGAACTCTTTACCAAGTTGCATGGTGGAAGAATGAGACAGTGGTCAAGAGTTGAAGCAGGAGGTTTCAACTGTATGTTAGGAGAAAAATTTTCACCTTGAGGACAAACAGCAGTAGAACAGGTTGCCTAGGAAGTCTGGCAGTCTCTATCCTTGCAGGTTTTCTTCACCTGAGTGGGAAAAGCCTTGACCAACCTGGTTTGAATTCAGCATTGATAGCAGGAGGTTGCGAATTAGACTGCCTTCCAACCTGAGTGATTTTCTGATATTGCATCACAAGAGTGTTCTTCAAAACACTTAAATCCCTGCACATTTCAATGATATTTTTACACTTAAAATTATAATATAATGATCTGTAAATGTTTTAGAATATTAATTCCTAGACAGACAAGTATTCTAAGCTCTTGAAAGTTGGAAGAACATAGTTGTTAGGATGTGTCTGCTCTGACTCTTATGAAGGACAGTCAATTGCTTGGGGCATAAGAAAGCCGTGGTGTTTCATGTGTTAACTTTATTTAAAGTATAACATTTTAAATAGCACTAAGGGTCATTACTCTTGTGTAAAAGAATACTGAATTGAATTACTGTGCCAATGTCTGTGGCATAATTAACTCAAACTTCAAGTATTTGTCTATAATGAGCAATCTTGTACTTGTTCAGAGGATGGAGAAGCTAGAGAAAGAGACGAAATCAGACATGACCGGCGCAAAGAAAGACAGCATGACAGAAATCTTTCCCGGGCAGCCCCTGATAAAAGGTGAGTCACAAAAAAAAGCTGGTTTATTCCTGTACTGGCACTGACTTACCCACTAGGGAACCTATTACTGGGCTTTCATTTTCTTGATGTTAGTGCCTGAACTGTATCTTGTTGAGATGGTCACTGGTTTGAAGCACAGTTCATTCATTGTATGAAAAGGTATTACTGTGTTAAAACACTGCAATACTCTCTTCAAAATGTAGAATTTTGTAGAATGAATGGGAGAGAGGGGTGTGCTGTGTTGATTTTGGGTGGGTTTTTCTTCAGCAGAACTTCAGCATATTCAGGTTTAATTAACATGTTGACAGCAAAGATTGAAACCTGAATCCTCTAATTTTGGTGAGACCAGAGTTATCAATAGTGGCTTTGTTTCTTGAAGCTGTCATTTAAAGTAAGCTTAGATTTATGAAGGTAGGCTGAAGTATCTTATTAGCTGAAGCCACTGAGGTTTCTGAGTGCAAATGATTTCTGGAGGTTTAAAATCTCTAATATGTTAAAATTGGATTGCTTGGCCTTCCCAGAATATAACTACACTGATTCTTGCAGAAAATAAATATGACATTTTAGACCAAGTCAGCTTGATGTGAATTGCAGATAGTGGAAAGCAAATTTAAATGTCATGCCCAGCTGAACATAACTTTTCCAAATGCTTCCTTTGCCAGGAGACAAATTTTAAATGTTACCTAGTAAGGAAGAACAACAGTCAAAATCTGGCTCCTGAGGCAAATCGTTAGCAACTAATACAGGATCCAGTTGCAATTGAGCATGTCAACAAGTATGGTTTACTGACCTCATAAAACTTTTAAATTTTTAATTCAGGTCAAAGCTGCAAAGAAATGAGAACAGAGATATCAGTGAAGTTATTGCCCTGGGGGTACCCAACCCCAGGCCATCCAATGAAATCCAGTATGACCAGAGGCTGTTCAACCAGAGCAAGGTAAAATACCTTTTCACAGCTGTGTAGCTTTCTATGAGAACATGCTCATCCTTCTTTAGTGGGTACGGCTAGAATGCTAAAGGGAGCCTGTTCTCATGGTTGGTGTGGATACACTCAGAAAGAAGTCTTTACATAACTGATTAGGAAACTATTGATTTCCTTTATGCAAGGCCTATGCAAAAAGCATTTTGAATATTCTAAGTGTATAGCTGAATTAAACTGTTTTTGTTGTGATTTTTCTCACTGGGGAGTGGGGAGAAAAACTATTTTGCCTTCAAGCTGCAGTGACCTCATTTTCTTCTCTTGTACAAATGTACTGACTGAATAGGGAAATCTGCTTTCAGAGAGAAGCAAGTAAATACTTTCTATTCCCACTACTGCTTGTGTTAATAATACTTCCAAAGATATAAACAGTTAACAGCAACATTTATTTTCCCTGAATTTTATACTATTCAGAGATGACAAAATAGATTAGGCTTCAGCAAATCCCTCAATAGACCTGCAGTTTGTCAATCATTCTTTTTCATGTCTCCAATGAAAGACTTGCAGGCAAGAAGGGAAAGCTGATGAACCAAAAATGAACAAGCAGACATTTCTACTTTCAGAGTTTATATAAGCCTCTGTGTGATTTGGATCAGTCAGCTTAAATCATGTTTTCCAGAAATTTTGAGTAATACACATTTCTGTATGGTTGTACTCAGCTATTAGAGACAGCTGTACTTGCAGGACAGACTGAAATGATCCATTTTTCTGAAATGCGGATGGCCTGTAATCCTTCCTGTTCCTTTCTGGAAGAGTAGGACTGAGGCTTGTAATGTCATGTTCTCTGGACTTAATCCCAGACCCAAACCCACTCATATCCTCATTAAGTGTTTGGAGTAATTTGAAATCAATCATAAATCACACAATACCATCTATGTAACTGTGTAACATCATCAGTGTATTTTGTTGTTAAAATAAGTTAGCTGACGTTTTGCAGATTCACTTGTGCTGTTCTGCTGTTCTTCACAGGGTATGGACAGTGGCTTTGCTGGAGGAGAAGATGAAATTTATAATGTTTATGACCAGCCTTGGAGAAGTGGCAAGGATATGGCCCAAAACATCTACAGGCCAAGTAAAAATGTGGATAAGGACATGTATGGTGATGATCTAGAGGCTCGAATAAAGACCAACAGGTAAGGAAATAAATTTAAGAAATATTCTTAATTAATACTGTGAACTTAGTCAACTGAGAATCATCTTCTCCTGCAGGTTTGTTCCTGACAAAGAGTTTTCTAACTCGGATCGTAACACCAGAGGCAGGGGCAGAGATGGACCAGTTCAATTTGAGGAGGATCCATTCGGTTTGGACAAGTTTCTGGAAGAAGCTAAGCAACACGGTGGTTCTAAACGGCCATCAGACAGCAGCCGCCCTAAAGAACATGAGCATGAGAGCAAAAAGAGGAGGAAGGACTGAATGCCTCTGCTCCCTGAGAGGTAGGGAAATGGACTGCAAGCTTGGACTTCATGCAAAAGGATTTTTAATATTGGGTGTATAGGAGGATGGCGTTGTAACACAGCAGTTCACAACTCTGGCCGTGTGGATATATATACACGCACTAATTCTTCTACATAGGACTGCTACCCAAGGAGAGAGGAGACATGGAGACCACTCTGAAACATTTCATAAGGGAATTAATTATTCTTTAGCAAGTTCTCTGACTTTGCTGATTCCCCATTGCCCAGCATCTCAGGGTAAGAATGTAGCCCCCTTCCTACAGCTTTAGTTTTTGTAGGTAGCTAAAGCTTTGACTTGATCTGTTAAAAGCTTTTCTGCTGTATATAATGACCGTCTTATGCTGTAACAGATGCTGGGGTGTTTATGATTCAGTGTTTTAGTGTGGCTATACAGTTTATTTGAACAAGGGAGGGGAAACAGCTGGGTTCTGTTTTAAAACAACTACTCATTCATAGTTTCTCAGTAATCTTTATTTTAGTTTCTTTACATTTAGTGAAAATAAAGCCTCCTTCCACCACTCACTCACTTTGATTCTTTCTTTGACTGCGTCTTCTACGGATCTGCTGTCTGAGAGTGAGCTGAAAACAATGGAAATTATTGAAATTAGCTAGGCAAGAAGGTTTATTTTTCATTTCTGATCACCCAGAACATTGCTATGGAAAGCAGAAGATAAATTTATAACCAATTCAGTTTCATGAGCCCCAAGCCAAGGCTTTCCTGACAGGAAAACTGAATATATATGCACAGCAATTGCTAGTTGTACCAGCAAAATGCATCTTAAAAGTTTGTGCTTTCAACTGGAACTAATAAAAAGTAACTGTCTAAACCTGGCTTAGAACCAAGTGGGAGAAGTGCTCATGTATTCTAGAGAAGCCTGCATTTTTTAAGAAATGAAAATAACTACTGCTTGCCTTCTGCTTTTTATTTCACTATAAAGAAGCCTCTTAGCTTGCACCTCTTCTGAGAGTATAGTCTTTGAAGCCTAGGCAGTTAAGTGCATTTGGTTATCCTTAAAGCTTCAAGAATAAAAAGCAGGAAAATTTTCCAGGAAATTTACACAAAATACTGTGCTATTTCTAGTACTTAATTTGATAACTGCATACAGATATCATCCTAGTTCTGCAAAATTTATGAAGGACCAGCCTACTGCCTATCTAGTCACAGTTTAAGGAGTCTTAATTTCTGCTTCCATTTTTGTACCACAGCTGGAACTTGCATGTTGGTTCTTCTTGGGAATAGGGACTGAAGTAACCAAACCAACCATGATTTATGCAGTAATATGAACCATGTCAAGCAAAATACTTTATCACAATCAAAATACTGCATCACTGAAGTCTCCTGCCAATTCATTTTACTTTTACTATCTCCTAGCATTCCAAGTCTCAAAATAAGAAACTATTTGTCAAAAGAATATTGAAGAATTTGTATTAATTAATCAAAGGCTTGAACTGATTGTCTGATACACCAGTCTGTGTGTTGCTCATGGCTTCACTCTGTACTACACCATTTGAGTAGTTGTATCAGCTGAAGCACATGTAAGTCTGTAAGAAAATCCCCTATTTAGGAAACATAGCAGATGAAAGTTTCTAATGATTTTGACATGAGAGCTGTTAATAAATCAATGGCTTTGGGCAGCCATTGACTCCCTGTCCTTTATTCCTTATCTGTCAACACCACTGCACACTAAATGTTGGGAAAGCGGTTAGATGGCTTTGCTCTGTTTCTATGCTGGAGTGAAGCTGGAGGATACAGTTGTCTGGCTCTAGCTGACCAGTCAATGACAGACACTTTCGTATGTGTACCAGACCATTACAGTCTTGATACCATACACTAATGCACTAACATTTAAAATGTGAAAGATGGAGAGAACAAAACCCTACACTAAAGCAAATTTAAAGTTGTCTTGAACACATGAAAGCAAGCAGCTGATTTCTCCTGTATGAAATGACAGCTGAAGAAAAATAAATTTCACTAAAGTTCAAAACTTAGCATCACTTTCTTTATCGTGTTCCCCCAGCCACTCAACATCTAGATTAGATGTTGGAATCCAGCTGCAGAAACCTGTATTTCAAATTGCAAACTAGTTGCATAGTAAATCCCTAGCAGTTTTACTGAATTCACATTACTTTAGCATAGCAGGAGTTTTTGGTCTCGAGTGTGATCTCTCTGGTATCTCTATGATGTTGACCCCTACCAATTCAAGGTGAGAGGAGGGAATAAACAGAAGTGGTAATGATTTAAAAAACACTAAAAGCACACTGAGTGACAAAATCCTTAACCACACTTTGAAAGAATATGGTAATATTTTCATGTTACTGTATCCAATTAAAGGCAGAATTAGAGTCAACTCATCACATTACTTCATTAAAGGAATTAGCACATTACCTTGGAACCTTCAAGAATGTGGGAGTCCTTCTGTAACACATTCTGAACATCTTCTGGAGTTGAGAATTTAATCCAGCAATAACGTCTGTGAAAGCCTGTATCTCTGTCCTAATTACCAGTTAAAAAAAAGAAAATGCAATTACTATAGGAAATATTCACAGAGGCTGTTAAAAACTTTCTACAGATACTGAATTTAAGGATTATTCAGAAATTATCAGAGGAATTGGCACACTTGCTGTTTCAGGAGTCTTTTTCACACTGAAGACATTTGCTGTCAGTGACAGCGTGTGGAGGTCTAGCAAAGGCTGTTCTACATACCTTTCAATTTGAATCTAGCAATAATAAAAAAAAAATCACGATCTTAAGATATAGTTTAAGCCTGGAATAATGCATAGGAAGTAGTTTTAAACTGTAGTATTTATCTACTAATAATAACCAGCCACAACAGAACTGACATTTAAATGGCCACAATACTTGAAAAGCATTCAGCAAGATAAAGCAGCTGCTTAAGAGACTAAGAAAGCAGAGTGCAATTCAGAATGACAAGCACTAACTGCACTGAAAAGAAAAAAGTTCTTTTTAGAAATAATTTGCCAGTCAGAAAAGACAGTTGTCAATAAAGAGGTGATAATGAAGAATAGCCAGGTGTATCCAAGTGCCTTCTGTCTCTACTCTGATCCCCTTCAGAGCTCACAACAGCTCAGCCACTCTGATCATGAGGCAACACTTCCAACACTGTAACTGGCAACACTTCCAAACCACCAGGGAAATTTTCACCTACAAGGCACTGCCTGGTTTCAATATCACCATGTCTAAAGTAGGCTGTCCTACACTAGGATTTTTGTACCTCTGGCAGTTTTAAGCATTAATGAAACTCCTTAAGTAATGACTGAATCTAAACGTACACACATGCATCACTTGAATCAGTGATGGAGCTGGGTTTGTGGTAAGCCACCAGACTTTGCAACAAAATGATGCACTCTGTCCTGGGCCTGAGGAAAAACAACGTGACAGGTAGGTGTCTAAGCTTCAGCTGTTCAAAACAACCAGCCTGTTTCAAACTATCTATCTTCCTCCATTTCCACACTAATCCTCAACTGAGGTGAACCCATCAGCTCACTAACTGAAGTTCACTACACACTAAGCTTCATTTAACAGCCCATTACTTCACATGGAGAAACATAAGCGGACAGAACCTTGACACTTTCAGCAACGGCCTGCAACTTACCCACAAAAGAACACTTTTTGACTAAGAAACTGCACTACATACTATGATCCCCGACCTACATCCTCAGAAGATAAACAGCCTAAACGACGGAGGCATTGGCAGCTTGGCAGCACCCTGCAGAGATTATGGGTTTTGTGTTAGCCCTGCACTCTGGATGGGGTCTAAATCCACAGCAGGAAAAGATGGTAGGTTCATACCCACACCTTTAGTTTTCGGCCTGCAAGACCAGGCACATAAAAACTTTATTCTCTGTCAGAATAGTAACACGATGACAGAGAAGCTCAAAGCACTTTTAGACTAATTACTCAGAAATGGCAGCAACAGGATGTGAAGGATGTGCTTTGTAAAGCTCTTTGAAAGCCAATGGAAAACACTAAGCTTCAATAAGGCCTAGCGCTCGCAGACAAGTGGTGATGCTCCTGCGAGAAGGAGCTAAGGGTAGAGAGCACTGAAAACCTCACTGGAGTACAAGATATGAGGCGTCCAGACTGCAGCTCCTAGAAAGCGGGGAAACTTCGGAGCACGGCCTCAGCCGCAGGACCAGCCGGCGGCTCTTCCCCGCTTCGCCGAGAAGACACAAACTGCGGCCCGGAAGACGCGTGGGTACTCACGAAGGGCAGCTGGCACCTCTGCACCGACCCGAACTGGGAGAAGTACTCCTTCAGCTCCTCTGTGGGGAAACGCACCTGGTTACCCGGGCCCGGCGCCTCCGCGCAGCCGCGCCGCCCCAGCCCGACCCCCGGCCTGTGCCGGCACACGCGGCGGGGCCGCCCAACCCCGCCAGCCCCAGCAGCGGTGAGGGACGGGAGGGAGGGGCGCAGACTCACTGCTCGACACCGTCCAGGGAACCTCAGCCACGAAAATGTCGAAGAGCCGCCGGGAGCGGCGCCCGACCGCCCGCACCGCACTGGCCGCCGCCATGTCGGGACTGCGGCGAGAGGGAAGGACGGAGAGAGGGAGGGGCGGCTCCGCCCCGGCCGGCCCGAAATGGCGGCGGCGGCCCTGACCCGTGAGGGTGGGGAGGATGCGTTCCGCCGGCTCTTTCGATTCTACCGGCAGCGCGACGCGTCCGACCTGCGGGGCGTGGTGGATTTCTCCGCACCGGGGGGCCAGGTAATACCAGGCTGCTTCTGCCCGTGCCCCGCGGCGAACGGCTGGGAACGCGTCCCGCCCTCTGCGCGACGTCTCAGTGTGGGGCTCTGGCGGTGTCGCTGCAACCCGTTCTCTCCACCTGCTGTTCCCCTTCGTGTCCGACGCCGAATCCCTAGTGCTGCCCCGTTTCTGGCTAGAGGACGCTGTACTCGAGCGCTGAGCTTCCTACGGGTCCCTGTGATGTTTTAAAAATGAGGGCGTGACCCGAGAGGGGCAGCTGGGAAGGGTCCGGGGCCCCCCTGCCCGCCGGTCCCCCTGCGTCATGGGAACGCTGCCGGAGGGCACAGGGTGCCGTGCAGCCGCCCCTGGCCAGCGCGATGCCTAGTCACAGATTTACTACTTTTGCTTATGTTTACTTTCATAATGTTTAATTACCTCCCTACTCTGCAGTAGGGGATCTTCAAAGCTTCTAATAGAACCACGTGATACTTAAGCAGCGGAACTTACTGACATAAAAACCCCCAAGTTTCACTCTCGGAGCTGACACCGTTTCCTGGGCCTGCTGGCCCTTGTCTTAGCCATGAAATACTTGGGTGAGCTGGGATTAGCTTCTCCTTGCTGTGCTGTCTTCCCCCTAGTCAAGTTTCTTCTCCTTTCTCACTCCTGTATAATAAATGCTTGGCTTAGTCATCAGGGCGAGTTCAGCTGTTGCAGTGGGTTGGGGAACACAGTCAGCAGCACAGCTGAAAGTAGTAGCCTTCATAGTAGTTTACCATGTCTTTAGTGATGAAGCGATGATCCTTAAAACTTGTCTTCTGTTTTGTCACCTCACAAAAGGATAACACATCTGCTAAAGTGTTGTTAACCAGAGATTTTCTACTTAGGAGCCTATGTCAAAAAAAAGGAGTGGGGAATATAGTTAAAATGAAACTTTGCCTAATTTTTCATAGGCTCAATGCTTGGTCTTTTCTTTTTAGTGTTCTATTAAGATGTTTATTTTTCTATCTTTTTGGACTATAATTTTGCTGTTGCTAATGGAACACAAAACCTGACCCATATGAAATTGTTAGAGGCATTAGAATTAACCAAGGAAGTCGTTAACATTTCAGCGTTTCTTGAGCTTGCAGCAATCTTGTATTGGTAAAGGATTACAGCATTATGGGTCTTCTGGGAAATTCAAAGTATTTGAAAACATCACAAGGATCTGTCTTCTCTCAATATGATTCTTTTTGTGCCTGTTACCTTCTAAGATCAGGTGACAGTTTACTAGTGAAAACATCTTTTATTCCTCTTTCCCCCAGGTTAAAAACATCTGGCTTTTCTCTTTAAGAGATACAGGCCAGGCAGATTGGCCCAGAAAATATTGCTTCTTTTTTCTCAGAAAACTGCTTCAAGCAATTGAGCTCTTCAGTGAAGTGTGACATACCCCATCTGCCCTGTTACCAGGCTTATTTAACTGATTCAGCACATATAATTCTTCAGCATAGAAACATCTCCTGTTCTGCAGAAGCCCAGGCAACAGCTGGTGTGGACGCACTTTGAGCAGGCAGTGATGTGGCAGAGCTTTGGTCAGAGGATGAGCCTTCCTGGGGGCACTCTGTGGACAGGACTGTGAAGTAAGCTCTTCAAGGCTGGCACTCACAAAGCTGCTTTTGACAGAGACCTGAAAAATGGGTAAAACTGACTACATTGCCAGAAGGTGCTGTCCATCGGTAGTTCAGAATTCCTTAGCAATTCTATGTATGTAACTTAGACCTGTTGCTTCGAAAATGTTAACCAGAGCTGTCAGCTGCAAAGAGACTGATTTACACATGCACCACTACAGAGGCTGTGTGCAAAGGCCTTAATTTGATATACACTTTGTTATAGACAAAGTCTTGCCTGTTTATTCTTACTGTGCCTGGCCATCTCTTTCCTTATATGAGCCTGTACTTTTCCACTGCTACATGGAGAGCTGGACTGGGGAACTAAGCCACAGCAAAACCAACCTGCCTCTACCCTGCCCTCCTCAAGGCAGTTCCCTGTCCTAAGGGAAGAAGGGAGTGGGAACTCCGTAGAATGAGTTTGGTGGGTTTTTTCAGCAAATGTTAGCTTAAATACCTGTGTTATTGCAAGCCCAGAGAGTATGTCCAGTAAATACATCTTGCCAAGCCTTGAGCTGATGATCCTGTTGTTGGGAACAGAAGTGGCAGGGTGGCATTCAGAATTGACAGGGTTTCTGTAGTCCTTCACATCCGACAGCTTTAGCTGCTTCATCACTGTAGTGCTTATCCTTCTGTAAATTAGAGATGAGAATAATCATCTACCCTATAGGATCATGAGCAACTTGTATTTGGAATGTTCTCTGAAAGTATGAAATGTTATGAGTATATTGCTCTCTAATGGAGGTTGATAATTACCAGAATGTTTTATAATGATGAGGCTGTACTGTGGAAATGGACAAATTATGATGAATTTTTTTCTCATTGGTATATATTGTTAGGGTTTTTTTATGAGTGGGGGACATCTCATCCCTAAGTAAAACCTGTAGGTACTTTTTGATTCTTATGTTGAATGTTTACTGGCTCTGTTCGCCCTGTCCTGGTCACAGCTGTTTAGACAGTAGTTCTGTGATATATTTGGCATTTTCACAAGAGTTACCTTCAAGTGTGGTAGCACTCTTCCTTATAGGTGCTATTTTTGGATGAGTTTTTGTTTCTCTTTTTTTTTTTAACCAGAACTGTTTTCTTTTGCCAGGTGTTCAGATCACAGCTCAGTATTTCTTCAGTCAGTGATCAAGATGCCTACAGAGCAGGATTACGGCCAGTTAGCCAGTGGAAAGCCTATGGCCTCAGTGGGTATCCAGGTAGGTGTCTCTGATTTCAAGAAAAATTAAACACAACCTCGTTGCTTTGAATTCATGCTTCGTCAATCTTATCTTTCTTGTCCTGCCTGAAAAAGCTATTTTGGTTTGCCTAAGTGTAATTTAATGTTGTCGTAAGTGCAGGAGGATGAACAAAATGGCTAAAGGGTGGGATGCACCAATATTTATGAAGGTGAGAAGAGCCAGTTGTTTCACAGTGACATTAACTAGACCATAGCTCATGAGAATGGATTCCTGTTGCCTTTGGCAGAGACTTTATTTCTGTAGAATCTGTTTTTCCTCAATATGTATTATGCACATTGGGTACATGGCTGAAATACAGTAGTTTCACAGTTGTCAGTGTAGGACAGTGAGTACAGTAGGTGAATAAGAACTTTTTGGCCTATTCAGTATACAGAGTAATTTCATTAGGCACGTTATTTCAGAAATGGAAATGTGTTTTAGGTTTGCAGTTTACCTGGTAGAGTCACAGAGAGGCATTAGGTTGGAAGGCATCTCCAGAGGTCTAGGCTAACACCCTGCTTAAAGCAGGATGAAGTTGCAAGTTAGATCAGGATGCTGAGAGCTTTGTACAGGTAAATTGTGGAAATCTCTAAGGATAGAGACTACACACCGTCCTCGGGCACCTGTACCAATGTTTGGCCATGTTTTTTCCCTAAACCTTGTATCTAATAAAAATTCGTCTTGCTGTTATTTGTGACTTTTGTCTCTCATAATCTTGCTGTGCCCGTCTGAGAAGAATCTGACTCCCCTCCTCTCTCATGCCTGCAGGTAGTGCTCAATACCAGGAAGTGTCACCAGCCCTCACTGCTCCTCACGCAGTTTGTCCTCAAGGCAGCCTGGCCTTGGTTTGGAGCTGCTCTTGGCCCTTGAGCCCATATTGTTGCATGGGGTTATTCTGCCCCAGATGCAGAATTACCATTGTTGAACTTCCTGAGGTTCTCTTTAGCCCGTTCCTTTGTTTGTCAAAGTCCCTTTCAGGGGCAGCAGTAGCCTCCAGCATATCCACTGCTGCCCAGTTTAGTGTAATCTGTAAGTGAAATGGGGATGAACATCCCATCATCTACGCTGTTGATGTAGATGTAGTTATCAGGCTTTGCCGCAGGATCAAAGAATGCAGCTCATAACAGCTGCTGATTAGACTTTGAATCATCAGATCACTATTCTTTAAGCCTGGTGATCCAGCCACCTTTTGCCTACCCTTTCAATTTTCCCCAAAAATTTATGGGCCCCCAGTTTGGCTCCAATGATGCTGCAGGAGACCAAGTGGAAAACTTTTCTTAAGCCAAGGTAAACATCATCACCTGCTTTCCCCTTGTCTGGACATCTCACTGTAGCAGGCAGTGAGGCTGGTTACATAAAATTTGCCTTCCATGCTCTGTTCTCAACCACTGTGTGTCTGGAAGTGGCTGCTATGAAAGTTTGCCTCATAATTTTATCAGGGGTTTTGGTAAGGCTGATAAGTTTGTAGTTCTCCAGATCATCCTTATTTGAGGGATTTTTGTTCGATTAATTTTGTTTTTTCTCATGTTTCTTTTGGTTCACTGGGACCTCAGTCAGTTTCTGCGGGGGTTGCTATGAAGCCAGCCTACCATTTCTGAAACTGAGGCAGCAATGCTACCCATCTGGCATGTTTACTACACAGGGAATTGAATAACTTCAGGAGTAAAGGCTTCTGCCTCTTACTGCCTCTATAAATGTTTTGTTCCACTTACCTGTCATATTATAGCTGCCCTCACTTGGTCTGCTTGTCATTTACTGTCTGTCTAAATGTCTTTCTTAGTAATTACGTAGGGGGTGTGGGGAATCACAGGTGTTCCACTTAACTGCATTTTTCTTCTACTTTGGCAAAGGAAGCCTTTTACTAAAATGAAATGCAAATATATTGACAGATCATCTGTCCTGTTTAGAATCAAGTCATGGACTTGAAAAGAATAGTATTTTATCATTTTTCAGCTACCTTTATCTGGACATCCTAAAACAGTAGGAGGTGTGTAACCAACTGTCCCAATAGCCTTCTAAGAGAAGTAAGAATTTCTTTAGTTTGTCTATGAGCAGATTGAAAGGAAGTAATTTGGTTTTGTCCCCACAGTAAGCAATGAAATAGAAGACTAAGGAATCTGGGTAAATTTCTGTTGTGGTGTCCTGAGTTCTGTGAGGAGCACGTGATGCTGTCTTTGGGTCTTTATAACTGACTTTTTTTTTTTTAAGAGACATTTTTCTTGTTGTTAGACATCTGCATGTCTTATCCTTCCTTTGACTGAGGTTGGAGACCACTTTAATTAGGTGCAAATTAATTCCTAGTATGTAGCAAGATAGTGCTGCAGTAAGAGAATTGCATCTGCTTCCTCAGGGCAGTTTCCTTTAGTATACAGGTTCACAAAGAATTATTCTTTTGCCCTTTCCCCCCACATCTTTCAAGGCCAAGAGGTTCAATTATGTTGTCTTCGAAGTTTGTCTGTGGTGTTCTTCAGTCAGTTCAGAAAGATTGCTACAGAAATATATTTCTTACTCTTCTCCCTCCTATGTGTGCATGTCACTGATTTCTGGCACTATTAGTCTTTGTTTGCATGGAATTTTATGGTAAAACTCTGCAATTGTTAGAAATTCAGTTTCTGCCTTTCTTGACACAATAAACATAGTAGTAACCCACTTTTTAGTTGTTACTGCTTTTGTAAATCTAGACCAGTCTAATTTCTTAGGAGAAACCTAGGTCAAGGAGAGGTTTGGAGAGACATGAGCATGTTCTAAGCTTGTGATATAAAAGCCATAAAATCTGGATTCCTGTTCTCATCTCTGCTTATAACTAACCCTCCAGGCTTCAATGCCTTCATTAATACCTGGGGATAATACATACATAATAGAGTGTAATTTCATGAGTGTAGTAAAGTGCTTCAAGAACCCCACATCAAAAGCTGTAGACAGGATGGGCAATATTATTATTCTGTTCTATGCAGAGGCCAACAGAAAGTAAATGTAATGCTTCTGGCAAAGAAACTTCTTGTAGCCAAACCTATCAGAAGGCTGCCATAGTCTGAAAGTGCAGGGAACAGTGAATGAATGACCATATGTTACTAATACACAGAAGGCTTTTTTTCTAGCCAGTTACTTTAATCTTGAGTCTGTGAGGTATGCTGGCAGGTAGCTCTTTTGTGTTTTTATTACCACTTTCATAAGGCCACAAGGCAAGTTTGTATCCTACTGAGACTCCTAGCTTTGCTGCTTCTTTTTTAATCTATTTTTGTCTCTTGTTAACTTGATATGACTGAGAAGTTTGAAAAGACACAGTAGGCCAAAACCTTAAAACCTCCTTTTCCTTTGTCTTTGCCCTTATCTCTCTTTGAATGTGGATTTTGTGTTGGTGAGTCTTACTGAATTGACAGTCTCTGAGAGAGTGCCTTGATTCTCAGAGTAGGTACAGTACAGATTAATAGCACCTCTCACATGGGCTGCTGCTTGAACCCTGCCTGAGGTGCCTGGCTAAATGAATGTGCAGAATAGCTGCATGTTTGTTTTGTTTTGTTAATTAACAGTGCCTGCAAAGTATTTGCAGTCAACAACAAGCGGTTTGGGACATAATTTGACTTCCATGCCCCTTTCTGAGTGTTACTGTATCAAAATGCAAATGTGGATACAACCAGACTTACCTGGAAATAAGCATGAAGCAAAGGGGAGGACACTTGACATTACTAGACGCTTGCTCAGCCCAGGGACTTCTATCTGAAGTAGCAATAGGAAGACAGTATGAGTTCAGAGACAGGGATAAAGTTAGTTTGAAGTGTAGAAAAACTAGGTCAGAATTACTTTAGCTTTGCAGGGCTTAAGAGAAAAGTCATGCTGAATAATTTAAAAAATAAAATTTACTCCAAAGCAATTGGATTTCCATCTTCTTACTCCTTTGTCTCCTGTAATCAATATGCCTTACATAGATATGTCCTTTATTGTAATTTTTTATTTGAACCAGTGTTGACTGCCCTCTCTGCCTTCTACCGTGTATCACCATTTGTGTTTTCTGAAAAAAACCCCAGTAAGTTTTAACTTAACTATAATAGATTTTATCAGCTTATATGCACGGTCAATTTTTTTCACTACTTCTGACTCCTGTCCTTTGCTCTAGATTCAGAAAAAAACAGGGAAACTCCTAATCAGACTTTCTCTCCATCCTCTCCTTTTTCCTTTGTGGTCAGGGTTTATTTTCATACCAAACCCTTTCCTTCCGGGCTGCCAGCATCACTGGGTGAAGCAGTGTCTCAAGCTATACCCTGAGAAACCCAATGTCTGCAACCTGGACCTGCACATGGCTCCTGAGAAGACCACGGACCTGTGGGGACAGAGCAAGGAGCAGCTGAGGTAAGTCCACTATAACCTTTGGTGGTCAAAACTAATGGAGCCAGATGTCACCTCTGAGAAGGTGTAAGAAAATGGAGCAGAGAAGGTGTGCCGGTTTGGGCCGAATTCAGGGAAACGTCCAAAAGGAAGTCTCCTCAAAGGAAGGCAGGTTAAAGCCACCCCTCCCCCACCAGGTTCGGGAAAAAAAAGATTTTCCTTGGAGGAAAGTGAAGGAGAAAATAAAAACTATTTATTTAACAAACACACAGGAAAAGAATAATAATAATGCTAAATAACAAAACCTCTTGCCGTGAGAGAAAACCTGAAAGATTTTAGAGTCCTGTGGGTGTGGTCTCTCTCCTCCTCCTCGGAGCTGGGTTGGCGTGGGCCCCCCTCTGGGCCTAAGGTGGAAATTTTCCCAGTGTGTTCTGGTGTTCTGATATTCTGAACAAGTCCAGAAGAGAAGAAGTCCCAGAGGAAAAAATCTCAACTCTCCGTCTCTCTCCGAAGAGACAGAGCCAGAAAAGCTGGCTGAAAAGCGAGAAGAGTGCTTCCTCTGCTCCTCAGCAGCAGTAGCTAATCTCTGTGTCCTTGAAGCACAAACTGTTTTGAAAAGTTCACTCAGTTTTTTTCTCTGTCTCTTGCATCCAGTTTTAAAGGCATAGAAAGGCTCAGGAATCACGTCTGGGCATAGAGTGGTGATAGGGGATACAACACCATAAAGTCACCCCAAGACAGAAGGGAAGCTGAAGAAGATTGCGTACATGCTGGCAGTATACAGATGGTGTCAGACACACCAGGTTAAAGATGGATATTTCATTACTTCATGTGCATCCTTGTTAATTCCGCTTTCATGCACAATGGGATTTTCTAGTAGCATATTGTTCCAAAGCCACCAGTGAAATAGTGATCCTGGCTGATGTGGTGCTTGGAAGCTTGCTAAGCTCAGCTACAAGTAGAACCATGAAGTCTTTCTCGGCCTCAGTTATCCTGAGACAAAAGGGATCCTTTCCAAAACTCCCCACTAATGGTAGCATTTCTTCCTAGTCAGCTCTTAGACCCAGTGCACTCTAATTACAGCTATTAGCTGTACTCTCTTGAACTTCTTAAATCTACCAGTTTCTGTGTTCTTATTTTCTAAAGTACTTCTTTTAGTTTGGTTTTGTTTGTAGTTCTTCTTAATTCAGCATGACATTGAATTAAATATATTAAATGTACCATTTTAATGTCAATCCTGTTTAATCTGAAAGATTCCGTCAGGTTCAGAATTCTGTGGCTGATGCAGCTGCCTTTCCTCTACCTGGTTTGGAATTTAATGGAGAATTTGTCCCAGTTTTGAAGTCAAGTAGAAAGTTTAAAAAAAGAGAAAGTCTTTTAAAGCTTGAACTTTATTCAAGTCACATGTAAAAATGCATATAAAACAGACTGTTTACAGTACACAACCTTTTAGCTACTTGGATATTTATCGTTACCTTACTGATTTCACTGCTCAATTTTCATAATGATTGTTTCATGTGATGGTGCAGAGTTCCGTACAGTGCTCATCTTCCACCTCAGTCTCTTAGTAAGATTGACATGCTGAGATTTTTCTTCAAAAAAACTCTTGACATCTACAAGATACAGAAAGGCAAAAGCAAGATTTTGACTTCTAACTATTTGCACCTAGGAGAGGTTATGCCCTTGCTTGTTTTCCAGGCTCAGTCAGAATTAGCTACAGAAATGTAGACACCATTTTTGTGTTCCATCAAGGATGAAAAATTGTTCTTTGAAAGGATCGTGCATTGTGCCCAGTGGCTGAAAAAAGTGGGGTACTGTTCCAGCTTGACAGGCCTCTCCCAGCAGGACCTCCTGAGAATGATCAGAACAGAGGTTGATTTGCAGCTGTTGAAAACAATGTAGTTTAAAACTGTTGCAGTTCAGTTGAAAACAATGTTTGGAAGAGTGATGGCTGGCAGCAACACTGGCAGTTTTATGAAGTACTTGGCGTAAGTCTTCAAGGGAGCAAACTGCCTCCTAACATATTTGTGCTTATACCTAGGGGCAGCAGATCAAAACTAGCCAGCCTCTCTAGTACCTGGAGTGAAAGCCTTTCAGGGAGGTGAGAAACAGTGCTTAACTAAAAAGAGGTCTATTTCCACAAAGCACAACTTTAATGTTTTTTAAAGCCATCAGGATGATGCATGCATGTGCTTGGGTCATGGCTTATCTGCTCTTTTCAGGGTGCAGGAATCACAAGGTGGGGTGAATCCATACAGTTCCTAGATGTATATGCTATGCTTTACTCACGAAGTAAAGTATTTCTTTATTTTTATTTTATTTCTTTATTTAATTCTATGGGTATTTTCTCTGGTGCTGGGGACAATTAAAAGCATAAAAGGGGAGCGTTCCCACAAGATACAGATATATAGATATGTCCATCCTTGTGTATAAGGAAAAGGCTGGAGGGACTTTATAGATGCAGTCATGACCAGCAAATAAAGAAACAAGCAATCTTCAGATCAAAGCTCCCATGCTTGTTCTAACATAGTTATACCAGACCTTTTCTGTGCTTTCTTGTAGGACCTCATTGTTTCCAGATACACAACACTCACACTTTCCTCTTCTTAGCAATGGCACATGAAATCACATGCAGAATACCAAGTTCTGGGAATAAGGACTTCCCACATTTGGGTTCTTGCTGTTGCACACTCTAGCAATGTAGTGAAAGAAGGCACTTTTGAAAGGCACACGCTAAAAATGTTTCGTTGTGAACATTGTCAATTGAAAGATGTACAGGAACAAGTTGTGGGCTCCCTGCTTTCTAAATGCTGTGTTACCTGCTTGTAGGCTACACAAATTGTTCCAAGCAGCATGTATTTGACAGTTACTGTGTTGGTGTTTATGGTAATTGCAGTTGCTGTTACCGTATGACAGATGGAAGTTGGAAAGACTACTTTCAGTAGTAGCTAAGAAAAATTACTAAAGGTAAAGAAACTGGCCTTTTACTCCTGTTTCTGGTTTATATTAGGAGTTATCAGTGTGGCATAGTTGAAGAGCAGGAACAAGCTGCATATCCAGGTAGAAATGCACATTAAGTGCAGATGTTTGGCTGAGACTTGACCATGGCAGCACAAATACAAATCTTTTTTCGTAAAAGAGAGCATGTTGTGCTGAACTGATGAGGCTATAAATGAGCCAACCGTCTGGTGCTACTGTTTATCTTCTGAGTATATTTCCCTTTTCTCTCTTTTTCTTTTTTTACCATACCATGTGACTTGGCTTGAGAAAAATAAGCTGAAATTGCCGAAATGAGTAGACTAGAAGATAGATGTGTACCTTCCTTTTTGTATTTATCACTAACATATTTCTGTCTTATTTAGTTACTTATATTCTGTAACTTTTCAAGAGCTTTTCCATAGTCCTACTAAAACCCCCTCCTTGAAGTCTCTTGCTTTCATCACCTTCAAGTAAGAATGGTAAATTGGTGTGTGCTTCAGACCACTCAGTCCCTTTACTTTAGGGTTGTCACGTGAGAAGAACAGTTCTTTGTCCTGCATAGCAGTCTGGATAAGGGAATACCTGCAGTCTAGACTTCTTGACGCTGTGGTCATAGCTAGAGAAGTCTTGCTTTTTACTGCGAGTCAGTCTGTCCTAAGGACGTTTTATCAAAGTACCAAGTAGTAGAACTAACCATCTTTTGCAATATTAGGCAGCATGCTATGTTTCACTGTCAGGCTACTCATTTTTCTTTCTTGTGATTTTCCATTAGGTACCTAGAGTATTTTTTCCTTGCATTTGCACCTTCAGATCTTCAGATTCTGGTCTTTCACTGTCAGGTGCTCACATAGGACATGTTTAATTCTGATTCCTAAATTTGTGCAGCTCATTGTGTTGTTTCCATCTGATAACCTCTTAGGTACCATGTTGAAAATACAAGCTTTCAAACTGACAACAGTTGGCAGTAGGCCCCATAGCTTGCACACATTGCATGAATTAAATTTTCAAGGTCTTTGGAGGAAGAAAGTATTGGCACTGAAAATAAAAGTTTAGTATTGATTGGTTTTAATAGCACTGATTGGTTTTAATAGGCTGTGAAATGGATGCGTGAATCTCTTTACTGTATGCTGGACTACCAGAAGACCCCTCAGAAATTAACACATATCCTATTTCTTTATGTTTTGTCTTTGTAGAAGGAAAGGTTCCAGTAAATGGGAGCCCAGGAGCCTATTGGAGAAGCTGCGCTGGGTCACCCTTGGTTACCATTATAACTGGGATACTAAGGTATTGAGATTAAATTCTTCTCCATTTTTCTTAGCTATAAGCACTCAGAATGGCAAACAGAGAAGAACACCATGGAATAAAATGTTCATGATCCTACAAGATAGTCTTGAGGAAAGGCACTAACAAACTGTGCTTTTAAGAACATTTTAATCTGTATCAGTTTACTGTGAAGGGTTTAACAGCAAAAGTCCATTGCTGCTGCATTCTTTCCTTTGAAAGTTAACGTGAGAGCGCGTGCACTCAGCTCTAAACCTGCAGCTATTTCAGCGTAAGAGGCATATTTACCTCCCAAAAGGGATGATTAGAAAAGCATTGCTAACTACTTAAGCTGAGCGTGACTTCCGGGAAACTACTCTTCTTGGGGGGGGTTGGGGGGTGAGCAGGAGCAAGAAGCTGCTCGTGTGATTTTGAACTTAAATGAGTCTGAACCAGTATAGTGCATTCTTACCAACCAACAGCTGTTTTGAGGATCCTGATCAAAATAAATTTTTTTCGTAAGACTGAGATAGATGGAGGCTGATAAACACTGGCAGAGTGAATATGCATCTTATCTGTATATTGCAGATAACCAAATCTGCTTGCAGTCTTTTATTTACCAGATCAACCTGTTATTGGATGGCCTTAATAAAAGTTTGGTTATTATCTTCCAGTCCTCTCAGAATCACTCATGGGAGAGAGAAAAAGTAGGTTTGCAATTGATTCCTGTTTCTTATTCCTGAAGGAATAAAGATGCTTGTTTTGGAGCTCTGTTGATGAGCTACAGGACTGTCTTTCCATTGGCAGCTCCAGGTTGTGACTGAGAAGATCCTCAGGATATTGGTACTAATCTTACTGATTTCAAGTTTAGCATCTAGATACAATGATTAACTTCACAATTAATTGAAAATCTGGCAGTCTCAGCCTAGGCCACGAATTTAATGGTAAGAGGTAAACTTGCTGTGGTTCTGTCTGTGTTGTAGTCATTTTCTAGGCAAATGTGATGTCCTTCTCCATGACCATCAGCCAGACTTTTGAGTTCTTTTTCAGTGTTTCTTTCCAGTTGTATTTGCTGCTCTGATGTGTTGGGTGTGGCTTTTTTTTTTTTTTTTCTCCCGCCTCTCCTCCTTCCAGAAGTACTCAGCAAATCACCACACTCCTTTCCCCTCAGACCTTGCATTCCTATCAGAACAAGTGGCTGGAGCCTGTGGGTTCCGGGGTTTCCAAGCCCAAGCAGGGATCTTGAACTACTATCATTTTGACTCTTCACTGGGAATTCATGTGGATGAGTCTGAACTAGACCATTCTCAGCCCCTGTTATCATTCAGGTGAGTCAAGGAAAGCACACTTGAGTGTTATGGAAAGATTGGTGGCTTTTTTCTAGGGTTGCATATGGTTATAGGAAGGCAGTATGATGTAGTTTGGGTTTATAATCTTCACTGTCAGAAGATCTGATTAGCAGAAGGCTGTAGATCAGGGGCATAGGTTTTTCTTTAAGGACTGCTTGAGTAGCATGGATGCCTGGAGTGAAGAGTTCTTTTGCACAGAGCACGGTTCTGTTCTAAAGCAGCAGTGTCAGTTGAGTACTAAAGAAGTATCTCAGCAGAGCTTCAAACCTGGCTGGGCAGTTGCTCACACTGTGCCTATCTTGAACCAGATCTCTTAGTCTGTTTGCCATGTTCCCACTGAAAAGTTGTTCTTAGGAGTCCGTCTGGCTTTTGTGATTGCTTGGGGTGTTTTTTTATAAAGGAATTTAACTACTGATACTTTCTTCCTGTACAGAAAATTGTTCTCTACCTGAATTTGTTTCCTCTTCTCTCTCCATCCTTATACCATCTCTAGTTTTGGGCAATCCTCAATATTTTTGCTTGGGGGCCTGAAGCGGGAGGAGGCCCCAACAGCGATGTTCATGCACAGCGGAGATATCATGGTGATGTCTGGCTTCAGCCGCCTGCTGTACCACGCTGTCCCCCGCGTCCTCCCCAACCCTGAGGGGAGAGCTCTGCCTTCGTGCCTTGACCAAGCTCTTTCTTCAGACCTTCCTGCTGGCTCAGTCATTGAGCGCAGCTCGGATGAGGACTGGCAGGTGTGTGCCAAATACCTGCAGTCCTCCCGCATCAACATGACTATTCGACAGGTGTTGGCTGAGGGGCAGAAATTTCCAGAGGAATCTGGGACAAATGGAAAGGGCCAAGCACCCTCTGAAGAGAGTCATCATGAAAACAGCAAAGCCAAAAGGCATAAACCAAACACAGTCAGTTGAGACCAGGAGATCATACCAACTTGGACTGGACGGGCAATCTCCATATGGAATTAGGAACTAGTGTAATACTGGAAGTCACTTGTCTGTATTGCAGTTAATAAACTTGTGCAGAATAAATGTAGTCCTTCTTGCTGTAATAAATAGGTGGGAGGAGAAAAAGAATTTTAAAGGAAAAGAAGGATGAGTTCAGGACAGGGACTCGGGAGATGAACTCTACTGGCATTTTGTTGCAGATGTTTACTGTCCTGTGTTTCCTTTAAAATACCTGTATGTCAGAGAATTTTAAGCTTGGTTAAGCTTTAAGGGTTTAAGCTTTTGGTGAAGCTTGGTTTAAGCTTTAGGAGTGCTGCTTATGAAGTATTTTGAGATCATTGGGCAGAGAGTGTTAGTAAAAGATATATAATTGCTATGTGATAGAGAATCCTGTTGGGCTTGTAAAGTCCAGCTGAAGTGAAGTAACAAGTATGAATGAGGATAGGCTGCTGTGGGTGCAAGACCTACCTGCAACATTTTCAAGATAATTACTTGTACAGCAAAAGTGGGTTCGGTGGTCAGAAACTGGCAGCTCCCTCAGGCAACACCTGCTGTAAGCTTGCTGTAGTCCTGTGCTCTCCTTTTGCCAGCTTGCATCCCCTCAGCTGCAGCAGAATCTACTTTTATGAGTGGTACTGAACATCTTAGATTTTAGAGAGAAACAGTTGGGGGTGATATCTACTTAGAATATTTAGTAGCTCCCAACTGGGTCTCCTCCCAGCAGTAAGTATGTGATGAGCCCAACATCCCCATTCTTTCAAAACTGCCCTCTCTTAAGTGCCTGTGTGTTATGGTTCTCCAGTCCCAAGCTAGCTTCTCTAAGGAACAGAATGACTTGCAAATAGAAGCAATGAAGTTGTAAATTAAGTACCTAAAAAATTAATCAGTGACTATCTCTGTTGCCCAAAGATAAATACATTGAAACAAAGAAAAACGCTAGCTTTTGTGCTAGTTATTTTTAAGATTCAGACCTTCCTATCTACTTTTTAATGCGGTTTTAATTAATGGAGTGGATGCACTATCCCTGGGGTACTTTTTGCACTTTCCTTATGAATAAACTTAACTCGGTTTTTAAATTAAAGATGTCTATCAGTTTTGGGCTGGCTATTTTCTTCTTTTCTTTTTCTCCCTGTTAGTTGTTTCAGTGTATTGTTAATGCCGCTGTATCCTTTGTGCAGCTCCCTCCAGGCTGCTTTTGGATCTACTGCCTCTGCAATCTGCCAGCTCTGGTGGAGGAGCCCTGCGTATGTCTGCAGGGCTGCTTTGCTTATGGGCAGTTCAGGGCTTGTTGGGCAGTTGCAGAGGGGTGTTACCTGCAGTATCAAAATCCAATTTAACATATATGTGGCAGCTTTTCTTCATGGGTAAAGTGTCTTGTCTGCTTATTTCATAGCAGGTGAATGTGTGTTTGTGTGCAATTAATTCCTTATACAATACTGCAGAGAGTTCTAGTAACTTAAGATCTGAAATAATCAGATACAAGTTCTAATATCTTACTCTATGCTAGATGTGTATCCTTTCTGTAACCTAGGCCTCGTATATTTACAGCTGAGACCTATGAGAGTGAATATATTATGCAGAGAGGTTACAACATGACCAGAAAGGAAAGCTGAAAATAGCCAAGCTCCCTTAGTTGCACCTGAAGGTGGAGAAGGATGGAGAGGAATATCTGTTTTCCTGAGAAGGCAGACTGACTGCTCTTCACTATGGAGAGGGAAGCAAAGATTGTCCAACTCACTCATCTCTGATGATGAGACAAGACAGACTCATGGAACTAGAAGGTGGTGAACCGAAGGTGGTTTCTTCATGTCACAGGCTGAATTGTAAGTCCATGGTTTTCATATCTTCTGTTCCCTATAAATATATAATATATGACAAGCAATCTTTTATTCCAGGATTCAGTTGTTCCTGTGATTCAAGGACAAGGAACCATTCTGCTTACCTTCTGCAGCTGAAAATTGTAGTAAATGCTGCAAACTACTGATAGTAATTAGTCATGAGAAGTATCCAGTCCACTGAAGCCTTATGTTTAGATGTGACTGAGTTGAGAATTTTGTGAGTTACTGACTTGCAGTCAAGCTTTTTACTTAATGCCATTGTGAGTGAGACAGCCCTGATCTAATTCTGTATCAGACACCCAGAAAATGAAAAGTCCATGACCCAGAAATGGATATAGGGGAATTACCCAGGAAAAAAAAGCATCCATGTACTAAGAGAAACAACAATAAGAAGAGAGAATTTCCTGAACTGCCAGCCTAGCAGGATCATTGGTTCTGCAAACCACAGGAGTTCTGCAGGCTCTGCAAACTGTGCTTCCAGAATATAATTTCAAAGAGGCAGTAAACTGTGGGAAGAAGGCAGGGAATAGGGCTGCATCCAGTAATACACTTGGGAACCATTGACCTACTCCACACAGCTTTCAGAGTCTCGCATTGCACCACATTTGCTTGGGTTTGTGATGACCTAACAGGATTTTTTCATAGCACTGATCAAATTTTTGTATCTATAGGTACCACAAATAATTGCCTGTGTTCATATAGGTGCATGCTGAGATAATCTCTCTAGTTTTTAATTTGAGAGAGAGGAGGTAAAGAAGAGGACATCTGGACCAATTCTGCAAGAAAATTTATGTAATGAGTTGATTACAGGAAGATAATCATGTGTTTATTTCAAAGCCACCTGGAAATGAAGCACATTGTTTACCACATGTACGCTGTTCATTATGTGATCTAGAGATAAAGCTAGCTGTCCAACAATTACTGCTTTTTTTAAAATCAAGAATAAAAGGAAAATAAATCTCCAGTTAAATGACAAAGTGCAGTGGGATGAATCCTGGAAGCAGAAGAGGAAGCTGCCTGCACAAACTAAAAATTTTCAGTCCTTTTGAGAGTACTGTGCTAGAAAAGTTCAGTGTTACAAACTGGACTTCTGGCTAGTGGCCAAGACAGATTTACTGCATGCCCTCTCCCACGCTGCCAGGCAGTAACTTATGGGCAAGGTAGTCCCTAAAGCTGTGCCTGCTGCTGGAATGATTCTGATCTTAGGTATTTTCCTTTCTTTGAGAGCTTTTTGATAGTTTTTCCTCACTGTTTCACAGCAGATATTTCTACAGACTGTAGTAAGGTGCACCTAGGCTCCTCTGTTATGCTGTGTGCTCTGCTGAGGTAGTAGGTAGAGAGAAGCAAGTGGCTGGGGAAGGAAGCTGGGTAGGGACTGCCGGGACAGCAGCAGCATCACACTGCCATGGCTACAGGTCTGTGGTGAAGCTGGCCAGTTCAAAATCTTATGTAGTGCAGACAGCAGCTCAGATCTATCTTCTATTCATAGAAGTTATTCTCTGCATCACACCTGAAACAGGATAGATTTAACACAGAAAAGAGACTTGTCAGTGATAAGATTGTCTTCCACTTAATTAGGATGCAAAATTAATTGCGCTATAATTCAGTGTGCTCTAAGCATACTTTAGTTCTGATGAAATCGTAAAACTTGCCTGAGTCTGAACACGTTACCTCAAAAAGTTAACAGAAGTACATGGCCTGCAGACATTATTAATCCAGGAAAATATGTTGATAGAGGCCTCAAAAGACCCACATATAAAAGACTTTTTTTTTTTTTAATAATCTTTATGCAAGAAGACCAGTGGCAGTCATCCACGGTCTGCTGATGCCTCCATAAATCCTAAAGACCAAAGCTGGTTGAAAACCGTCTATAATGCTACAAGTCTGGTACAAGGAGGCACAAGATGTGTCTGACACAAGTTTAGCACAGTACAAAGTAAGTTTCATTATTTATACTCAGCAAATAATAATCACAAATACCTTAATAAAACCATTTTTCTATACAAGGAATTGAACAATGACTAAGAATATGTTCATATGTCCTCTGGTAAAGTTGAGGTGAGATAAAAGTTGCCACTTTAAGTCTCAGCTTTGCTCATACAAGCTGTTTTCTTGCATCATCATCTGGACAGAAGGTAAAGGACCACAGAAATGGTGGTTGAAGGGACCTCTGGAGGTGTCTAGTCCAACCTCCTAGTAGGAATTAGTGCTGTTGCCTACATGAGACTTAGAAACCTTCCATGATGGAGACTCTACCCTTTCTTTCAGTAACTTGTGCCCAGTGCTGTCATATTCACCTTATGAAGAAATTTCACCTGAGTTTCCCAGAATACAACCTCTATCCATTCTCTCTGCTTTTTTCTTACCCTTTATTACTACCAAAAGTTTTCTTCCACTCTCTTTGTAACTCTCCTACAAATAACTGAAGTCTACAGTTAGACCATCTCCCCTTAGTCTACTCTGAGTCACATGGAAGGACCCTGGGAACCACAACATTTCCCCATAGATAATGTGCTCTGGACCCCCACCTTTCTTCACTTTAGCCCTGTTCAAAACCTTGTCTGATTTCAGGTGCTGCACCACTCTCTCTGCTAGGGCTGGTTTCTGTTACAATCAGGATGCCAACAACAAATTGACTCCCGAACCCTAGTTCCTAAATCTGCTAGTTCCACTAGATCCACTTTTTTACAGTGTTTCCTAGATTAAATAATTTTTTCCTCCCATATATATCATAGCAAAATAAAAGTAGTAGTTTTGGGAGGTGCAGAATGAATGAACCATGGTCCCCTATGGATTTCTGTTCCTGAAAAATTGAGTTCTCACTGAAGCTTTTCATCCAGATGAGTACTTTTTTGTAGTTTTTTCCCATGTGATCTCCCCAGAGTTTAATACATGCACAGTGCACCCTTTTCCTGAATCAGGATATTTATAGAGTCCCTGTCCTCTAACTGGCTACCTACTACTTGTGGGAACTTAATTTGCTGTGAAATTTATCAAATCTAATTGAAATAGACCAACAGGTTTCAGAGTTACTGGACAGGAACATGAGGACATACCAAGTTTAACACATGCACAACCTGTAAGAACATATGCTTTACCCCCTTAGGAAGCCAGTCTCAAAAGGCTACTTTCATGCTGTTAATGCAAGCTGGTCTGAAGGGTTCTGCTCTTGATGTCCCAGAAAGGAGAGAAACAATCTGGAATATCAGAGGAATTTTAGTCCAGCAGGCACAATCCCCATCTGGTTCCTGCTGTTATATCACCCCTCTTAGAAGGAGCTGACTGTGCACAGAGACTGAACTTAATCAGCTAAATGCTTATCTCTCCAAGGTGGTAAATAAGTCTCTGGAGTACAGCAGGGACTCAGACCCGATTTTTATTCGAAGCTAGGGCTTGTATTCTAATAGGCATCATGGAAAGTACCACTTCCACTAGATCAGGGATGAAGAAGAGAGGGGAAAAAGTCTGGAAAAGCCTGTAGTAGCTTTCCCTCTTTTCAGAATAGAGATGTTTATTCCTCTGGATGAGGAAGCAAAAGCTTTAACCTTGTGGAGACACTTCCCACCTTGTTTTTTCCCAAGCCAGTCGAGATTATTCTGTCTCTGACCTTTTCCTATAGGGCTGAATATCCTCTTCCACAAAATCCCCATGTGTAGTGGACTCTCCCATGAGCTTCTCTGTGTAGCCTGTCCCTTTTTGTCCACGTAATCACACATCTCAGCACTGGGGTTGTGCCCTCCTTCACCATCACTGAACGCTTATTTCCTTAATTCAAGAGCTCAGTGCTGCTGCCACCTGTCCACAATACAGCTTTCCTAATCTGTTTCATGATCTCAAAGCTCTTCCAAAGCATAGGTCAGGACCCTTAGCCCCTGGAAGTTCAGAAGCTAGGCCAGTTTATAACAAAATGCGGGGAAACTGAAATAGAGGTAATGTGAGGTGGCACTCACACTTATGTGTAGAAGTGGTGTTCAGGGACATGGTTTAGTGGGGGACTTGGCTGTCCACCACAGCCAAGGTTTAGGTTTAGGTCTTAGGTTTATGCTTGGACTTGATGATCTTAGAGGTATTTTCCAACCTAAATGATTTTATGAATCTATGAGGCACAATGAAACACTCTCCAAATATTCTTGTTCAGCTATGTATAGAGAAAAAAAGGGAGTCATCCTAGAAGACATACAGTCTCTTTCTCCTCTGATGTTGAGAAGCCAGTATTTTACATTAACTTTTAGCTTCCTTCTAGGTGAATGTAAAATACTCATTCTGTATTTACTGAGGAAGGCCAGAAGAATCAATAAAGGCCTTGGCTTTCTAGAGGTGATCATCTCACCAATCATTCCTTCTCTGTTCTGTGCTAAGGGCTTAGATAAGGTTTTGTTTTTGTTTTCTTTCTCTTTAATGGATAGGTTTCCTAATTAGGGTGGGGGAAAAATGACTGCAATTTTGCTGTGGCAAATTAAAACCAAAATGAGGTAGCAAAGAGTAGGATCTGGAGGGGAGGGGGGGCAATCAGAGACAGCTATTGATTTGGAAATGATGGAGTAGCCAAAAGAGAGCACACAGCCTGGAAAGGAGACTCATCTTTCAAACCACTCTTCTTGCTTAAAACAATCAGTCCAGGCAGAGGTGTTGGTTGATGCTAAAGCTTTGGAGTTAGATTTGTTTCCAGACAGAATTTAAATTTTGGAAAGACCCACTGGTTCATAATGGGATAACATTTTAGACAAATTTTGATATTATGGAGCTTGGAATAATGGAATGGAGCTGAACAAAAAGTAAACCTGGGTGGAGCCTCAAGACATTTTTAGCAGCAGTGTTAACAAAAAAATGTTTGGAAATAGTTTCTTCCAAGGACAAAGTGTCACTGCTCACCACAGCCTGGGCAGGCAGAGAAATGGAAAAAACCATACACTGAATATGAGACAAGCATCAAAATCTAACACACCCTCACTACAGGTGTTGAGTCCATCTTTTCTAGAACAGAAAGAATTGATTTGCCATCGTCTCAGCTGGTCCCAGTGGCCAAGCTTAGGTACAGCTTTCTGCACTCCAGTCAGCACACTTCCATTTTCACTGGCCTTTTCCCCCTTGGCTTTTCAGACAACATTCCTCTAAGATTAGAGTCAGATGTTAGCCTGACCTTTCGTCAAATATAACCAGCACCTGGAAAGGCTGGCAGAGAACTGCACCAATCTTGTGATGAGTGGTTTGAGTTTGTCAGCTTGTTCTCATTGCTATGATGAAACCTGACTTGGCAGAATTGCTGATTGTCAGGTGTCTATGACAGGTCAGGAAGATTTTAGCCACACTGCTGCAAATAATCTGCAGCCATTCTAAACCCCGCTGAATGCTGCACACAAATAAGCCTCTTTTCAGTCCACATAGGTGAAAACACACCTCAAGCCCTTTTAAAGCAAGGCTTTTTTCCACCTTGTAAGAGAACTTTCTTCTATTCTTCACAATGACATTGCTCCATCAAATCCTCATCACAAGCATGGTGAGAAATTGGCATCTCTTTTGCTTTTGGCATAGCACGTACCTTAGCATATCTTCCAGGAGGATCTGCTCCATGATCTTCCCAGGCATAAAGATGAGGCTCACCAGTTCTCTAGTCCCCAGACCTGACCTGCCAAATATGAGTGTAGGGATATGATTGCTTCCAAGCCCTTCCTAGCCCAACACTGTAATTATGCTCCAGGAGAGATCTGTGTTTGGCATGCTGTTTTGATGGTTCAGCATTTACCTGAAAAGCTGAAAGTGGAACAAGTCTGCAGACAGGTCTTGGCTTGCATAGGAGTCTTAAGCACCAAATCAAGTCTTGCATACTCTTATTACTACCATTGTCAAATTCACTAGCCCTTCTTCCCTTTTCCTAGATCAAAATGATAAGGAAGAAATTAAAGGAAAGAAGGATGCCAGGTGCACAAGCATAAAGAAGTGAAGATATGGCATGCTCTTTCTGTCTCTGTAGCCTATTCAACCCCGCCTGCAGCTGCAAGCATCACTGCACACCATTCTGGAACAGCAGAGGGGCTCAGCGCTGAAGGCTGCAACCCTTGGCTCCGCAGATTTTTAATACTTCCTTTCCCTGAATTTCACACTAGAAATGCTTTTTTTTCACATGGCGTGAAACCTACTGAGAAACCATGGGTCCCATCTGGAGAGTGACTGTGCAAGTACTCTGTGTTTGATTCCATGAATATTATTTTCTGCAGCAGAAAAGTGTAAGAGAAAGAAACATTAGTCACACACATGCTTAATTGAGATCTAATAGCCAAGGTCAGTGCTCAGCCCAGAATAGATAGCAGAAGCCTCCTGTGATATATTTTTGTGATGAGAGGTTCATAGCACACAGACTGATCTATTATTGGGTTTCACGATGAAAAATTTAGCTATCTCCTGGAATATGCTCAAATCTATTTTGCATCATTTCCTTGCTTTTTCATTTAAAAATATCTTTCCAATGAGACCTCATGACCATGCAAATTAGCAAGTCGGTGCTGTGTGGAAAGATTGCTGCACCTCCACTGAAGTGCAGCTATTTGTTCTTTTGCCAGCGCTCTGCAAGATGACAATACCTGTTCGTCAGTGTCTAGAATGCTTTTCTGTGATTTAAACAAAAGCCCTTACAAGGAAAAGATGAGTACTCAAGAGAAGATGCTGCAATGGGCACATCAGTGAGGAGAAGCACTGGACCTTTGCCTTGAGCTGTGTTCTGCATGTCTGCAAAACACCAGTGCAGCAGAAGTGACACAATGACCTACTTGCTGGTCTACAGCACCTCCCTGGTTTCCTGTAGTACTTCAGCCTACAGGACCATCTACTTGGTTTCTTTTTTCCAGCTTTTGCATATGGGTCTGTGCAGGATGCCATCAGCGTTCCTCCCCAAACCAAGCACCTCCAAACATCTTTAGTCCATGCAGCCTTTCCTCCTTCAAGTTTTCCCCACAGACCACAAAGTAACCATCTCCCCAAACCTCTAACTGAGAACACAGGAGAGATATGGTTTATAATAGCCTCACAGACCACTGAGAACTAGAGAACTGATGAAAGAAATAAGGCTTCTGAAGATGAAAGGAGTAAAGTCTCTGAAGATGAAATATAGAAGTCTCTGAGGAACACACCTTAGCACCTGTGGTACCTGAAAGATGCAGCTGTACTTTCTTTGCCAGGAAAACAGCATAGGACGTGATTTGATCCAACTGCGTAAGAACAGAGAACATGTTCCATGTGGGCACTAACAGCAAGTGTGAATACACTAGGTGCAAAAAGGCTTTATGTTCTGGTGCACATTTGTCTTCTGTCTGTCCTTGGAGTCTTGCAGTACCTATTGCTGGCGAGCTCCAAGCTCCTGGTGGCACCAGGGTTGGAGTTGTTCACTGTGATGCTCCCTGGAGCATCTCTTGCAGCACGGGTGCAATGTCCTCCAACACACATGCACCTCTCTGCACACATGCACTTTGTGCCTAAGGGCTGGCAACTGGCTCAGACCTTGCTGCTCCTGAGGACACTAAGTTGATGCACAGTGCGAGAACCATACTGTGTCACAGTAATGCAAACCACAGCCCTTCTGTCTTTGCAGTGCAGTAGTGACCAGCGTAGGAGGTACCCAGACAGTGGCCCCCTTCTACTGAAAGATGGAGTGTGCAGAAACCACCCCATATCCCAGTGTTTACCACTCTCCCAGTCTGGAGACGGGGCAGCATGGTCCTCACCCTTTCTGAAAAGTGGGAGAGAGAGTTTGGGGGTTTTAGAGCAATGCACAAACATTATTGCCTGGAAGCCTGGCATCTGTCACGGAGAAGAGTGCGGTCGCCATGGTAATTCTTCGGCTCATTTAACTGCAAAGTGACCCCGTGTGGTTATTTGTAGCCATTCCCAGCACAGCAGCCCCCTGCCGCGGCCCACAGCTACACAACACATCCCCTGCTGGGCAACACCGCTGCCGTAGATGATACACAACATGTATGTGCTAGGCAATTCACACTCCTTCAGCTCTCTCCCCCTCACATCACCTGTGCCTCTAGATAACCACCCAGTCCCTGCTCCTACAACTATGGGTCCCTCTACTGCACAAGCGTAAGATGCTTTGGGAGCACAAGATCAACACATGCTCAGCCAGGCACCAAAAGATGCACCCACCCTGTCTCCCCCAGCCTTGCCACCACACCTGCCTACAGCTCTTGTACGGTTTATTCTTAGATGCATTTTGTTTTCACCCTGTGGCATGAACAAGGAATAAATTCAGCTCTGTCCTATTCATTTTCCTCTGCTTCTGCCTCTGACAAAAAAAAAAAAAAGTCACTGGAAAGCAGATCTATAGGGAGAAGCCTGGGTGCCTCTGCAGAGCCAACTCATGGGAAGCTGGTGATCAGGTCACTCGGTGCTCCTGACTGGACCCTGCTGCTCACATTTCTTGGCAGGTAACTACAGGAAATCATCTCAGTACTGTTTCTCCTCAAAGCACCCTGTGGGTCCCTGCAGGATCTCCAGGAGGCAAGGAGAAACTCCTCATCCATCCATACATGACAGCTCCAGCCAATAGGGCCCATGGGAGTCAGCAGGTACAGACTTGATGAAGCCTCAAGTTCCCATCTTGCATGGTGTAAGTGTCCTTTTCTACCTTGTGCAGTGTGAGTTTTAACAAGCATGTAGCAAAGGCACGAAGCCACGGCTGGCCTATCACCGAGGGTAACAGTCACCTGAGTCTGACAGGGTTGCTAACAAACAAAACCCACTTGTTACTGCTACACAGCTTGTGTGCTCTATGCATGTGGCCTACGAAATGCTATTACAAGTGCTTCAGGCAAAACATCTCCTTTAGAGAGCTAGCAGGGTTGCCTGCCCATATCCTTTTGGATAAATATCCTTTTCATAAATCTTTCAAGCTTGCTGACTTCAGCTCTCTTTCTCCTGAGGTCTCCTACTCTTCCAATCAGCATCTCAATGTCACCATCCTCAAGCCTGAATGCCCTAATCTGAGTATGATCCAGCTGACACAACCAGACATCTGTATATGTGTGAGGAGAAAACTGAAATGAGATTTCCCCACCTGACTGCCCATCATTTCTGGATGAGACATCTCCAGTTCTCTCAGGACTGGTCAGGGTTGCATATCTCATCCTCCCCTATCTCCGGGAAATGACAACTCACTTTCCCACCCTTGCTCCCCTCTCA
The DNA here is from genome assembly GCA_013399875.1 of Gymnorhina tibicen. Lineage (NCBI taxonomy): Eukaryota > Metazoa > Chordata > Aves > Passeriformes > Artamidae > Gymnorhina > Gymnorhina tibicen. The sequence continues at coordinate 1,440,198 of VXAZ01001670.1, forward strand.
CCTCATCCCCATCATTGCTACCTGCACACTTGGCTGTGGCTGAGCTCATGTGCCTCTGAAGGCGCTGGCCCTGTTTTTAGCCTTGCAGAGGAGGTGGGACCCAGGCAGATCCACGGTGCTTGCAGAGCCCACAGCCAACACAGCTGGGGCTGCTCCAGCCCAGAGAAAGCCCCTAATGCCTGAGCACATACTTCCCTCTTATGGCCATGCCCGATACAGCAGCCATGCAGGCCTGCAGCATCTTCACTGGAGATGTGATTTTCCTATGAATATTTATGAATTTCCTATGAATTTATGCCCATGAAACATTTCCCGTAGTTTCCTCTTACACTTTTTGGACACAGACATGTCTCCCTTGCACTCGAGGCTTGAGCACAGCATGAGCTTTGCAGCCCTGTCTGGCTGCTGCTGATCAACACACTGTGAGCGGTGTGAGTGGGAAAGACATGAGTGCTCAGTCCTGCCTGCAGCATCACACTGTCTCTCTGAAGGAAGCCCAATATCAATCCCTGGTCCTGGGGCAGATTTCCCCTCTTGGTACTGCACAGCCTCTAACATTTTTTATCTCCTCAAATTAAGTATGGCTTTTACTTCCTTTGACTCTGAAGGGAAAGTTTTTAACTACCTAGTTATGGGTAGTTAAGGGCTCTGTTCAATTTCTCCCTTGCCCCATTTCACCGCATGGCAAAGTCTCTCTCTCTTCTATCTATAATAATATCCTTGCCAAAAGTAGAGAAAGCAGCCTTCTGTTTTCCTGTGCTGACCTTTTTCTCTGGACTGAACTTCAAGCTCTTTTTGTGCTCCCATTACCTGTTATACCAGATTTTGTAATTCAAAAGCAGTTTGCTGCACAGATGGGGTAGTTTCCCCTTATGTCTAATCCATGGCCACCTTCCTCCAGCCACCAAGTGAGTTCAGTTCACAAACCTGAAGAAAATTTTCCATGGGATAATTTTCTGTTGGATGAGTTGAACTGACTCGCTCTGCAAGTAGAAAGTCGAGCGCTTAAAAAAAAAAAAAGCTCCTTTAGCCATGTCTTTTGCCAACTTGTCTATCTTCTTCCTTCACTCGTTTTTTTCTAAAGAGAAGTAGGAAAATAAGAACCTGCAGAACTGTGATTGGTACTTGAAAGGTAACAAATTGCTCCTTCCTTCTTCTCCAAGCTAAGGTTTGGTCACTGCTCAGGTGCTAGAGCACTGTCCTCACTGTCTCTCTTCTCTACAGTATGCTGTCTTCTCATGTGCCACCTTTCTAATAGCATCAGTACAGGATGAAAACTACCAATAAAGACATTTTCAAGGGAACACCATTTTTAGTTTTGTTCTTCTCACAGGAAGAGGCGAATAAGGAAGAACCTGTCAGTCTCCTGCAGTACTAACAGCACTGTCAGAAGCAGCAGTAGCAGTTACGTTGCCCTTGAAGTCAGCCATAACAGCTTGATCATGCTCTGCTGGGCTCTGGGCCCTTTAGCAGAGTTTCTCAGAGTGCTCCACAGCCACTGATAAAGTGAGATCATATCTGCTCAGAACCTGTTTGCCAGGGTTCTGATGGGAAGAGGATAACTTCCATAGTGCCAATAGGTAGGTGCAGATCCGCAAAAGTATTTAAGCACCTAGAAATTAAAATACTATGCGCCTCGAGGTCCTAATGAGGATGTAGTTATATTGGTATTCAGTGTTTTTGCTGAAATAGCTGATGGTACTCGGTAAAGTTCTGCTCAAAAAAGAGCCTCATTCTGCTGACATAAGCTGCCTGCACACAAGGAGGGCTTCACTGCTACAACTCTGCTGCTACAGCGATATCACACGCATTTACATGTAAATTAGGGCTTTGTTTATACCGCACAGATGCAGCGTTTCACTTCATCCGGGATGGGGACGGGGGCGGGGAGAGTAATGGTCTCACTACTCTCATTTTATGGACTAAGAAAGTGAGGCACAAACAAAATGAACTCACTAGTTCAATATCACCCAACATGGGTGTCAAAAAAGGCAGAGATCCTGATCATAGTTTACAACCATGGGACTGTTTTTTTACTGTAGAGAGGGGGAGACAAGTGAGTCATCACTTGGCTCATAGGAGCCTCATTATTATGTGAGGTCAAATTCCCGATGTGTTTGAGATGGAGGCGTTAGGAATGAATGCACCAGGGAGCCCTGAACACAGGGCATGGAGGCCTGTTTAGATGCACCATCAGAAGCTAACTGAACCTGAGACCTAACGTTTCTACTGCACTGCTCCTCACTCACCAACATGAGTGGCAACAGGCATGGGTGACAGTGAATGTCCATGGAGGATGGACATGAAGGCTGAAGCAGCACGAGCGATTAACTACACACCACAGGAACTACATATGAGATTAGAAGCTACAGAGATTACCTTGCTTCCAACTACTGCTGCTCAAGTAAATACGCACTGACTGCACCTCCATTCTGCCAGTACTCCTGTATCTTGACAGCAGATTCTGTCAGGCCGTATTTCCGTTTACAAAAGCCAACATAAGCCAAGAATGATGAAATAACTGATTACATCTCAGCCATTCAGGCCCAAACATGCCTCCGCATTCCCAAACGCTGCTGCACTAAACCATGTATCTGACATGGATACAAGGTGAATTGCATGGTAGGAAAAACTAATCATTTTTTCTGGCAAGGTTAACTTGTATCAGCTCCTCTCAGTGGCAAGTACAAGGTTCCTGGAGCTACAGCCTTTGTTGGCCCAACAGTGCCAGTAAGCAACCTAAAAAGACACGAAACCACACAGTTCCACTGTGATGGCATAAACAAAGGTCCAAAATTTAGGCTCCAGAAGAAGCAGGTGGTGTCATGGGTTGGTGTCATGTGAAAAGGGGAGATTCCTTCAACCCTTAGTGTGGGGATATTTACTTGACCCTTAGTGTTTGATTTGTCTGTCAACACACCAGGGAAGTAGAGGTGCCCGACCAGACTGTCACAGTCCTGTTAGGGGGACTCTTAACTGAGCAGTCCTGCTGGATCGGAGGGTGATTCCACTTAGGGACACACACCAACAGCATAAGGGAGACCCCTCAGTGGCTCTTCCTCTTTATTTCAGTACATTATCTGCTGCTGGTGACTTCCAGCGTCCATGAAGGATTCACGCTAACAGTTTGTGGAATAACACTCTTTATTAATATAAAATTATGACAGGTCAAGTTTTGATGGGTGCTGGTGATAGTATCTGACTGCAAAAACATATTCAAAGCAACACACAGACAAACTCTAATCCCCAGTAAAAGTATTCAGCATGCATAGAGTTTGATCCTTACCCAGTAGGCATCTCCACAGGGGACAAGACAGGTTCAGCATGTTGACTGATCCCAGCAGTTACAATGGAGTCTTCCCTAACTTTTTCCCCATTCTCAACTTACTTTTATACTACTTCTCTACATTTAGGTGGAGCTTGAGTGACTCCAGTCATACATACCTTTGTTACTGATTGGTGTAAAATTCTCTCACTTTGTTGTTAAAGATGCAGTAAAAAATACAGAACACATGCCCTGTGAGGGGTGGTTGTACCTTGGGGGCACGTAACTTTGGGGTGGAATTGTGTTTTAATATTGCAATTAGACTATAATGAACCAAGTTCATCCAAGGAGAACGATTTCACCACAGCTGTTGGCTCAGCAGCAGGACATCTCCTGTCTCCCTTGGCTGACAGTTGTTATGCAGTTTCTCAGCTGCAAAGTGCCATCGAGTTCCCCTCCGTGCGAAGATTTCAACAGAGCCCATGTGAGGTGTCTCCACTCCACCCTCCGTTCCATCCCCCTTAGCAGGTGCTATGGTTGCAGATTGTGGGTGTGGGGAACCATCGTGGAATAGGTGTTGAGCACGCCAACCACATTCCATCCAGGGAGCAGCAACTGTATTTCACTCTATAATTTCCATACCGTTATAACCTCTGTTAGGCTGTGAATATAACCTCTCCGTTTCCTGATATTACCCCCAGTCATCTTTCCACAGCTGAGTGACATGTAGTGAAAGTGGATGGATGTTACTGCTGGCCTTAAGTTGGCTATAAGATACAGTCTAGTTCCATTGCAGAGAAGCAGCCATCTCCATTCCAAAACACTGCACAAGTCACTGCCCAAATATCCAGAAAATTGAACTGAGGAGGATGGGATGGGAACGGATATGAGTTTCTAAGTGCAGTTTTGTACAGAAGTTTTGGGGACAGGGGACATAAGTAAAAGGAGATAAAGCATAGAAGGCTCCTAAGAAAGCTAGGATCATCTTGGTAGTCAGCCCTGACTAAAGCCTAGAGAAAAACAGCTCTTTGTTATGGTCTGAAAAAAGGTGGGGTGGTGCATGCCCTCTTCCTCCCTGCCTCTGGATGCACTATGATCTGAGAAATGCTCATTAGGCCTCAGCCTTGACCAACAGCACCTGGACTCAGCTCCTCTTGAGCTTATCAGAAACACTGTCTGCTCCCAGGAACTCGTGCTGTCTAATGAGCTCCTGGTTTTTAACAAACAGGCTTGGAAACTTACTTTTCTTGCCTGAATAACAACCAAAGTGGAACTTTTCTTTGAAAATTTGATAGCAAAAACAACAGAAATTGCAGCCAGGATGGAAAATTACTATGGCTAAAGCCAACTCTCTTGTGACCCTACGAAGAGCAGTCCTAAGTGAGACCCTTTGAGCTCTCCAGGACTGGAGTGGGCTGTGACAAGCAATCTCCCTCTGAGTAGGGTGTCTCTCAGAGCTCACAAACTTTCAGGTCTACTATACTTGGACGACTGCTGCTGATCACTGACAATGGAGCTGATATCTCCACTCCTTGAAGCTCAACCCTTTGCCCATTGAAAAGATGCAAAGGCATCCTACATGAGTATTTCACTGAATTAGAGGGGAATTTTTCACAGGTGTATACCTTGTACATACTCCTTTAGGTCTGTGTGCATGCAAGTGTGAATATACAATAGCAAAATGTACTATGAATGTTGTTCTCCCAGATTCTTAAGTACTTTAGACTCTAAGTAAGTTAGGCATGTGAGTCACTGTTGTGCTATTGTAAATTCTATAGAATTTTTTGTTAAATTGTTTCAATTAAATTGTCAGTTCAGTGCTGTTAAGTTTAAATCATTGGTCAGACCTGGGGCTAAGTTTGGTAAGGGTGTTCACTCTGAACCTCATGACTCAGCAGGAGGGTCTCTCTTATTTGTTTTTATTCTTACCCTTTTTCCATCTCCAGCCTCCATGTAGGTAATTTTTTGTTGGTTTAGACTGATTGATTTTTACATCTTGGTCTGATTTTTCTCTGTGTGCTTTAACCACCTAGTTAGTAGTAGAGTGAAACTTGACAATGAACTTTGTTGTGCTTTCACTTTAATATTAAACCTGCTTTTGCTGATAGTTTTCCCAGTGATTCTTTGAGCGACCTAAAACACACTTTTGTGACAAAAGGCTGGAGCCATGAGCAAGGAAGTAGTGTCCTGCTTCTTGATTTCCTTACACTATTAGAAATATAACCTTATACATATTTTGTCAATAATAAAAAAGGTAAATACAGTTATCCGCTTCTCTCCTAATGAAGCATTAAAATTTTGCCACTTATATGTACGTATTAAAAGGAGTAACAACTACAGGGGGTTAAATTAGTCTGTCATTTATCCCCTTTGCCATGCTGGAATCCCTCACATACCCTGTTCTGCTGGCCAACACCCTGATCCTAACAGATATCATCCCCTCTGTTTTCTTGTGGCTCATCAGACCCATGCTCATACCCATTTTTCAGTCCCTAGTGTATCCTCTCTGATCTCTTGCACCTCCAATCATAAACCTCCTGTCCTGACTCCTTTCCCATTTCACAGCAAAAACATTATGCAAGTCTTGTTGGCTAGCCTGGCTTTTCCTGGTAAACAGACTGAACAGCAAACAGTTCACTGTGTTTAGAAATTCTGGTCCAAGTCAGTGCCCAAAGACAGGTTCAGTCAAGGCTGCATTGTAGAAAAAGAGGAGAAAGTAGTCTGAACAGTCTTTTCAGTATTACATAGCTTTAAAGTTTAAAATATTTCCTGAATAGTATTATTTTTCAAGCCAGTGACACAGAAGCTGTAGTGAGCCTAGAACTGTAGCATTCACAGCAGAAAGTGTTAAGGACAGGGAGGGTCTCTCCTGGAGCAGAAACACAATTCTCAGCACAGCTAAATTTGAACCAACCAATTCCATTGTTTAGAAATATGTACCTGCTTACCCTTGCCTCCACCAGAAGGAAGCAATCTGCTGTGGGCATTGATGGTTTACCTTTACTTATAAAGATATGCTGAGGACAAATGATGGTCATTCCTACACCAGGCTAGCCAACGTTCCAAGCATTGCCTCTCCATTTTTCCATGAAGTTTAGCTAGGGGCTTAACAAGTTTTCCTGAGCACCCTCACAACTATCTGCTTTCTTCAAGGTTATGAGGTCCCCAAAGAGCTTTCCACACTTTTGCTAATACTTCACCTATGCTATAGGCTGCTCTGAGAGGGAACAGTCTACATTTTTCATGTGCATTCTGCCATTCAGACCCAAGCTTAAAACCAAGGTTCCCTGCTGCTCTGGAGGCATTTTACAGCAGAGTCCCTGCACTTTCAGTGCTAGGCTGCTGTAACCATGACAGAAACATGAGACACAGTAACAACACTCACCTCACAGCACTGCATTGGCCTGGTCCAACTGCAGCCTTTTCAGCTGCACCTTCAGTATGCATTTTGTGCTGACTTCAGCCTGCGCCTGGAGACTGTAGAAGAAGAAGAAAGACACCTGAAGAATGCAGACTGTTCCCTCTCAGAGCAGACTGTCTGCCATTATCTGCCTTGAATGCAATGGCTGAGCCACTGCTTATTCTGCCTGTGAATTGCAAATATAAAAGTCAAAGGCTTAGGTTTATTTCTGACTACAGTTGCCTTGTGACCTTCCATCAAGACTCTCTGCATACCTGGTATGCAGACACCCAGTTTTGTGTCATTTTTCAGTTCTCCCTTTTCTCAAAGGAAATTCTTCCCCTCAGTCACACCTCTGATGAGTTCTGATGATCTCTTATCAGTGCAGAAGGCCCTTTTTCTCTCTGTTTGGGACACTGGAGCAGAAAATTTTTCTGCTCCTTTGTCCCAGTGGGTACCCAATTGCTCCTTCCTGAACTTGCCCTTCTGCCATCTCCAAAGTTCACAACTCTCCTCTCTGATCCCCAAACCTACAGCTGGTTAGAACAGTACTCATAGACTCAGACCAGTGATGTAAGCTTGCTGTTGACATGAGTCTGCTATGCAACAATCCCTGCCTGTCTTGACTTGGTACTTATGGTCTACTCTTCCTTTTGACTCATTAACTTTTTGATACAGTCCTTTGCTTTGTTCAGTTGGCGGAGTAAGGCAGTTTGCTCTGCCAGTTCACTGGAATAGTATCCGTGAAACTTAAGATGTAACTTAAAACTGGAATTTGCTCTTCAGATTTTGTTTGGCTTCTCTGTTTTGCAACTGCCTAATCCAGAGGCACAAGCTGCAGCCACCCGTGTACAGAGGTGTCTTGTGCAGCGCACAGAACCATATCAGAATTGCCCCCAGGTATGATTCCAGGAACTCTGTGGGATGTTTGGTGTTGCCTGTGGCAGTAGCTGTGCCCTGGGATGGCATCCTCATGCTGGGACTTGTCTCCATGGATATCCTGGACTCTTCTGTCATTGCAACCCCAGTGTGAGCATGGCCTTCCGTGTCCCCCGGCATTGTGCTGGAAGGGACCAGATGCCCCTCAAACACCAGGTTATGCTGGTCCCATGCTCAGGGCAGGATGAGGTCCCTCTGTGCAGGGGAGCACTGCAGCTGCTGTGTGAGACTGTACACTCCTGCACAAGGTAACCAGTAGCTCCCTTAATGTTATTTATGTTTCCTAAACCAAAACTGAAACCATCACATTCTACGGGTTCATTTTAGTTGGATTCAAGGACAGATGAAGTGACCAGTCTGCAGGAACCTACATGTGAAAAGGGTTTATGCTTTAATAGACAACACAGCAGTGAGATCCAGTGCCTGTCAGGCGAAGCAGCTTATCCTCTCTAGAAGTAAGGCATTAGCAGGTGAAACTCCTCCCTGTGCAGGTGGGCAGGGAGTGGAGGGTACTGCCCTACATATGCCCTGTGAGTGTAGACAGGTGGACCATCTGCAACCCATGGTAGTAAACTAGTCAGTATAATTCAATCTGTTCTGTCCAAAGAGAGAGGAGACAGGAGGAAAATGCCAACTATGGCAATGGCAGAAAAATCTTTCAAAAAGTTCTACAGTATGTGGTCCCCTAATACACTTCTCTCTTTCTTGCTCATTTTTTTTCATTATATTTTATTAGTTTCCTCATAGATAACTTCAACTCTGCAAAAGCCCTCCTCTGCTCATCCAGAAATAAATCACCCGTGCCTCTTCCCCACCAGTGCTCCTCACTGCACCTACACCAAAGACAGTCCACTGGCACAAGCACTCAAGTGCTAAACAGGGGTGTTTGCTGCTTTGATCCCAAGGTCCTTCCTAGTAACACCAGTTTCCCCCATGGTCCCAACCTGCAACACAAGAGATGGGACATGGCCCAGCCCCTCTCTCACTGCATATCAAAACCAGGTGAAGAAAGCTTACTGCTGAGGCAAGTCCATACCTGCTTCAGTGGCAGTCCAGATATGGGAGTGGCCACAGACAGCAAGAAAAGGAACAAGGTCAAACACCCAGCTTGCACTTGTTACCCTCAGACTGTGTTTGTACCCCTCATTACAAAAAGCCTTCTTGTCTAAAGGTGACATGGAGACATGAAGCAGACTGGGCATGCACTGCTGCCTACAAATAGGCTGAAACCAGGCTGTGAAGCTTTCCTGTCTTCCTGAGGGAAGAAAAATGACTGCCTTTCACAGAAGCTAATTCTCTTGTTAGGTACTGCATATTCATATCAAATTTGCAGTAAGATTCATGACAAAGGCTCCAAGATATGACTATAATACATAAAAATAACTATCAATAGTAGCAAATCAGAGAGAAAAGGATGGGAACATTCTCTTGAATTAATCTGCTTGAACTTGGTAACTCTTCAATTTTTTTTTTCCCCATTGCTAAGTGCTAAGAAAAACCACAGCCCTTGTCTCTAAATTACACCAGAGAAATCAAAGGTCACACTCTTCCATCTTTTCAGTGTGTGATTAAACATGTCAGGCTGTTTCCTTTCAGCCAATTAACACTCCCGCAGCTCGGGAACCGCTCCCCACTCCCTCACCAGGATGCATACAGGTGTTTAATAGCACACAAATACAGGCGCTTTGTGGTTTCCTTCTGGCCTTGTCTGCGTGATGCTTGGTCACCCAAACCGTACTGAGGTTGGTAACACCCACCCCCGAGCTAAATACAGCATTTAGTTTACCTGGTCTTTGAATGAAGTACATCTTTCCAAACCCTGTCAGAAAATACGTTTGTACATAAACCTAGTACAGTTTTTAAACAGAGCCGTGAGCAGAGCGAACAGCCAGACAGCTCCAGCTGTCGGCGGCGATAGAGCCCAGCAGGGCGGCCAGGCTCACGCCAGTCTTCAGCCCCAGGGTACATCCTATTGGATTAAGCTCTGCCCGAGGCTGGTCTGCAGGGTTTCCCGCAAGGGCCTTCGATCTCCTGGCAGACTCCGGCCAGGATACGTCTCTCCAGAGCTGCTGGCAAGGGCATAACAGTAGTCTGATCTAAACGCCTTCCGGAGCTCTCACCCGGGGCTCTCCGTCGGCTCCGACGGATGATTTCATCAGGACGCAGCCCGAGGCGTCCTGGGACAGCCCTCCAGCTCTCGGAAGAACCGCTTCGTTCATCAGCTCCCTCAACACGAAGCAGCGAGGGGCTTCCCGCTGCCTCACCCCGCCCTTCTCCCTGCTCCAGCCACCGGCGTGCCCGAGGTAGGGCTGCCAGTTTCCCGGCGTGGATGGTGACGGCAGCAGCACCAACCCGCGCCGCTCTGGGCCCCTTCCCACCGCGTGCGGGAACGCGCTCACGGGCGCTCCGGGTCACTACCGGAGCGGGACGAGGAGGGTGGGGCAGCTCCGCGCAGCCAGGGCCCTGTCCCTATCACCATCCCCGCCCTGACAGCACCGCTGCCACCGGCGCCAAACGCTCCCCATGCCCTTCCCTTCCCTTTCCTTCCCTGCCCGCACCCGCCCCCGCCCACTGGCTGCCGCCTCAGCCCCGCCCCCTCCTCTCTCC